>APFE030137411.1:0-17124 GCA_000404065.3 Pinus taeda
AGCCAAATGATCTCCTTTTCTTTATATAGGCAAGCTCTTCCTCAAATCATGGACCAATACCACGGGCCAAAACCATAGGATCAAAAACTGTTGGACTAATACCATGAACCAACCATGAAAGTGCGTGAACTTTTCTCCACATGAAATAATCTTTTCTTTGCATAAAATTCCGTGAACTTTTCTCCACATGAAATAAACTTTTCTCTGCATAAAATTCCATGAACTTTTCTCCACATGAAATAAACTTTTATAAACTTTTCTCTGCATAAAATTCCGTGAACTTTTCTCCTGCGTACTTCTTAATTCTCATCATATTGAGAGCCATGCCATGGGTGTTTCCATCAAGTACAACATCTGTAACATATAACCATACCAGAAACATAATGCCAACAGGGGATCTAGTCATGGAAAGAATATAACACAACCCAACATTTGACTTTTTTGTGACCGCACCACCTAAGGCAACATCCTTAGCGATTTGGGGGAGCAGAGACTTGCAGAACCAATCCACTAGGAGATAGTCTGGGAGGGGAGCTTTGCACAACCTCGCCTACATCTCTATTCATTTATATGATTAGAGATGTGGGTGGCAGTATCCTGACGTAATGAAGTGAGGAGTTCCATCCGAGTTTCATAGCGGATGGGTAGCTGGAAGTGCTTTAAGAATTCTATCGCTAGAGCACCAAAGGTATTTACTAATGCACATGGTAACTCAATGTACCACTTGGCTAATAAGGGTGAAGGAAAGAGACATAATCGGATACTATCATCCATAATGGAGTTAGAAACACACCATAATGATAGGTGGTGATATGTGTACCCAAATCCTCCCCTTGTTTCACTTCGAACTTCGGGATGTTTGTTGGTATTTTATGTGGGATTGGTAGCCAAAGTAAGTTATGATAGATGGGGTCATTTGTAATTTTTTACAAGTCGGGGATATCAAGCATTGCTAAGAAAGGCAAAGTATTTGATGCCCCCGAATCAGACCAAGGCAATGACATATGACTTGAGGATCCTTGCAGTCCTCCCATCATGTTGTTCCCAATATTATACACACATTGTGTGGTATAGTAGGTGCCTTGGGGTATGGTACTGTATTGTGGATTTCCATGGGGATTGTTAGGCTGGGAGATAGAAGTACCCCCAAGATAAGCAATTCCACCTTGACTTATTTGAGGTTGTGAGTAGGGTGCCCCCATGGATTGATTGGGACTTCCTTCCAGTTCCCGCTCACCACATAACTAACCATAGGTCCTTGACTAACATAAGGAGGGTTCATCTCAATCAATGACTGACCATGCATGCCTAAAAATGGAGGGGGAACTATTATGCTCTTGGCCAGTATATGCATATTGGGAGTGCCCCCAGATACCTCAACCTCGGGGTTAGAACTATATATTGGATGCCAACCATATTGTTGGTTGAAGGGACCTATGATAACTATGCTATATTAAGCGTTATAAGGAGTGTTATATGTAGCACTTGTCAAAGGTACAGGGGTTGACACTAAAGGGGCGGAACCTGGAATGGACTGGGTTTCACTCGTGGAGGGCATCACCATAGGGTTTGAACCTAGGACAAATGGGATAGTAGGGTTAGCCATCAAAGGTGTGGTATTAACTGTCGATTGGGGAAGTGGTGGGTGACAAAAAGTGTCCAAAAAGTCCCACAACCCATTAGTCATCGACGAGATGGGTGGAAGTGTTCCAACTAAAGACAAAGGAGGTATAGATGCAACGGGAACCAAGAGTGGGCCCAATGGATTCGTGATCGAAGGATTGTATGGGGGAAGAAATCCTTTAGTAAATAAATCCTCCAGTAAGCTTGAATTGTGGGATGTCCAAAATGATTTTCTGTGAGATCTCAGAGACTGATTTCTCGAAGATGGAGAATATGGTTCAGTGGAGCTTGACGGATCCAGTGGGGGAAGGCCTAACAATTGTCTAGATTGATGATGAGCGATCGATGTAGCCACGGTGGCTGAAAATTTTTATCAATAAATTTTATAGTGATGTTTATTAAAGTCTCAATGATAACACTCTGCCACCTAAAAGATAAAAAATACACTAAGTAAATCAATCAACAAGCAAAGTGAAATGACCCTATCTGATAAGCAGTGATCGCTGGAGATGAAACCCAGTATCACAATGAATAATAGAGAGAGATGGCCAAATGTACAATTACGTTTACTCTAGAGCTTCACCTGAACCTCAAATCAAGGGGACAAGTACTCTCATGAATACAAGCACCCTCCCAAAAACCGAAGACAGTGTAGGTCCATCTGTGTGAGGTACCAGGGTAGCCCTCCCCAGTCACCTTGTGTTAGTCCCTAAATGTATGGCCACTAAGGATACCTCAGATCACAGACACTATTGGGGGGACATAGTCACAGACAATGCACTGTGTGCGCAGGATACCTGAGTTCCTAACTCAGCTCCGATATACCTGAAGGGATCCCTGATACACAGAATACCCAAAGGAGATGTAAGCAAAGGTGGGCTACCTTCACTTGCAGTCCGATGTTGTCTCCTATTTAGCTCCACTTTTACTGGAGTGGTCCCAGATAGTATGAGTGTAGAAGGATTTATCTCTTTTAATGACACTAGTTTCAGTGTATGATCTTGGGCAATTAACTCACACTGCCTATCCAAAGATCCTAGCCTAAACTAAAGTGTGTTTACTCTAAAAAGAGTTGCTGATTGATTTTATTAGGTAGATTTTAAATGCACTTCGTTAGAGTCTTTGGTAGTGGTGTTGACTTATGAAATTATATGGGACTCTAACTCAAATCATGTAAAAACAATGCTTGTAAATTTTCACTTTCTATAAATAAGCTACTTCTACAAAGGGAGAGTCATTCATGTATCAATATTCATTCGATGCATCATATTCAGTACAACACTAGCATAACTGACAGAAATTCAATGTTCACTAACAATTATTGAAACCAAATAATGGAGAACTTAACCAACTAAGCATAAAATAGTAAAAAAATTTGTATTTTTCTTTAATGAAAACAAAAAATTTTAAAATATAAAGTTATTTTCTTGTTGGCTTGTTGGGGCTTGACCGAGGTGTTATACAGTATTTTGTCACCATCCCTGTTACCCCTTCTCCCGTATATTGGAGGACCTATTTCGGGACCTGTGAGAAGTGACATAACCTGAAAACACCTGCATTGTATCCCCCTGAGTATGTACTTCATGTGCCCTGAAGACACCTTTTGCAAAATACCCAAAAATATAGCCCTTTTTCCATTGGCGTTGTTCCACAGTGTACTAATCGCGCCAATGGGGGAAATCCTCCAAAGAGGGCGCGTCAGCTGGCACTCTATCTCAGAGTTGCACTAGCGCAAACCCAGTTGGGTAAAGTTTTTAACAAACAAACTTCCGAAGGTTCCTTCTAACCTATCCATGAACTGATTCCAGTTTGAGTTAGTTCAATTGGGCTTCGAATCTCCCAAGGAGGGAAGTAGTTCTCCACCTCTCATGGAAGCTTCCTAATGATAAGGACAATCCCATGAATCAAGTGGATGGTCTTATCTACTCCTCCTACCTCTATATAAGATTGTCCCTTTGCCTTTGACAAGCTAGTTAGGAATTCTACTTTTCAAGCTCCCAAATCTAAGTCCCAAAGTCTGAGAATTGCTAAGATCATGTTGCAAGAGGCCTTGTTCATCCCTATGAGGCTAAATCTTTAAGGAGGAGATCCATGTCCAAGTAATCAAGGAGAGAGAGGCTTGTTCCCCATCCCCTACAAGCTTTGCAAGGCTGTTGCTGATCACCCAGCCAAAGGAGGATTTGACGTCAGAACTTGGTTGTATTCTCTTTTGTTTATCAATAATAATAGACAACTATCATTATGGTTCCACTCATGTGTCTTTACTATGATGTTTGAGTTGTATCCTTTCTGACTGATACATAGCTGCATTTCTTGGATTTTATGCTTGTATTTGTTTTTTTCTTTGCATGTGTAGGTATTTATTCATGAGGATCGTGAGGATTGTGACCAGCTGAAGCGAAAGAACGGAAGCAACGACTCTTCTAAGAATACTAGCATTGGATTCGAGGTAGGCTCTCATCATTGGCCTTTACTTTGCAATTAGGAACCTGCAGGTTAGCGTTCTTTGATTGTTGCTAGACCCCATTTAGGCTAGTGGGATCGCCTCTATCCGCAGAGGGGATTTACCTGTACAACACCAGGTTTGGAGTTAATTAGCTAAACAAATCCATTTACTACTGGCCCTTTCAGAAATAGTCCGCGGAGCGCAGACTGAGGTCTCACCCATAGTATGGGAGCGTGCTAGAACCAGGTTTCTACACACTTGAGATGTCTAAGAGGTTCAACTGGTCTCACTGGTTGTACCAACGTGTAGGTCGCTTCATGTACTTCCTTGATCCTTACGCCCTGATACACTGCCTTCGTGCAGCCCTAACTAGGGATTGTGGAGCTTCCGTGCTACTAGAGCCATGTTGTGTGCTATTACCCAAGATCTTACTTATCTACCTACAGTAATTAGTTACCTTCGCGTACTTGGATGTCTTATGTTATAATTAGTAAAAAAATCAAATAAGTTCGTGCAACATATAAATAGTATACTTTCAAATTATACCTAATAATATATTAAAATAGGAAAAGAGGCACATAAATATGGTAAAATTTCTCTTTATTGATTCTTCCAATGGTTACAGACTCAATCTGCCCTATACAATTAGCTACAAGAGTCTGTGCACTTAGCTGTGGACTACTAGGCTTCTACACACTCAGCTGCAGAGCCTTTCCCTACTCTTTGACCCAAAGACACACTTTACACTTTCACTCAATCACTTATAATTCTCTTCATCTTCTCTATTCCATCCTAGCTATTAGTTATCTTATACACTTAGAGCCTCACTCTATTTATACAATCCCATGGTCCATGGACCATGGGTAGGTCTATCCATCTGATATTACATTACAAAAACTAGGGCAGACAACCTTGTGACTCTATTATAATTTCGTGCCACGCACCCGCAATTAGTGGATCTTTTAAAGAAGGATTCAGTCAAAACTTGGCTTTTAAGCCTCAAAACCTGCCTTGGTGGGATTCCATGCCCAAAAATTTCCCAACACAAACATCTTGACTTGCCCTCAAGTCACTCTATTGGTGTGGAGTCCTTCCAAATCTGCTCGAATTGTTGCAAGGTTGGCAATGCACTGAGTCGTTGCCTACTGGATCTCCTGCATGCATTTTTCTGAGACTGTTGTGTCGAAAGTGCTTCTCTGCATCAGTGCATGTATCTCCTGCATGTGTGTGAGCTTACCTTCAATTTATGTTGTGATGGTGAAGGCCTCGTCGATCTAAGGTTGAAAGTGCGCCTTCAGGACTACTTCCTTGTGCCGTGCGATGTCCACCTATTCTTTTAGTGCTTTGTCCTATTGCATTCGAGTGGGCCTATGAATGAGGGCCACCATCTATGTAGTTCCTTTGACGCTATCATATTGCTATTGGAGTTCTTGTGCCTTTGTCTCTAAGCACTGGATGTTGGGTTCCTCCTACAGATTTGTGAGGACCCAAAATGACTCTTCCATCATGCTGGTGTAGTCTCGCAGTGCACTGCCAATCTCATCCAATCCTGTTGTAATAGCACTAGTGTGTTTTTCTCTGACTTCTAGAGGGGTGGACGGTTGTGCCTTTAACCGCAACTCAATGATTTGAAGGTTCAGCTCCAACTGAGCCTTTGCCATTTCCTCTCACGCCTCATGCACCCCTGCTGCTAACCTGTGGATGCGTTCCTCTACTAGTGTGTCTATTGGGATGGCAAGATCCAGTATGATTTGAAAAGCTTCATATATTAATTTTATTGTCTGTCGATTCTGCGACACCACTTCATCGCACTACAAGCTCAATTGTTCCATATTGATTTTCTGCTCGTTGAGGACTTGTAGGGTGCAACTCTCCCTAGCTTACAGTGCTGCATTTATCCCATCCTATAGAGAATATGAGGTCTCCCATGGGAGTACAACCATATTGATACCAAGACCCTTCAACACGCTAATCATAGGCCTATCAGCCTCATTTTTTGTCACTAGTGCCCCTTCTGGCAACACTATGGTATTCGTCACTCAAGTGCAACATCTATTCTACTATCGTTGTTCCAATTGCAAGGCTTGTCTAAAGGGTACCAGCCTAAGGAGTCCACACCTGTAAATCCTACATCTACGCTCTAAGGGCCCCCAACACAATCTAGTTCTCCTACATGAAATTTTGGAGGGCCTTGCAGGTGACATCACGCACTGTCTCGCCGATGTCATGCAGATCACCCTAAGTTAGGGTGATCGTGTCAATAGACAACTTCGATGCCTTGACCTTCTTGCACGTCTCTGTCTGCTCAGTTGAGTGTTGGCACTTCAACTGTGTTGACGTGGTTTGTGGGTCCATGCCTTTCTCTTCTTCCTTTCCTTCCTACCCATGCGAAGGCGATGTTTAGCCCTCGCACACCTTCGAAACTGCCTCCTACACTGCTACTGCTGCCATGGTCTTTTCCTGTCTAGTTGTTGTCTATGTAGCATCCCCTGCCACTTACACTTATACTGCCACTGCCTCCTTCCTTTTCATTTCTTTCTTTCTTTGTGCCGTTGACTTCTCTATCTCCACAATGTCTATGGAATGCCACTCTGGTGGCCATGTCTCTAGGATGTTAAAGATGACATCATCTGTGGATACAAAGGGTAGCTTCCTCCATTGTTTGGCCAGGTCCTTGTGCGCTCTGATGTATATGCTATGGATGCCTTCTTTAAATTCTGCAAAAGTTTGCAGGCTATTATTGACAATGGGCAACAACCACAGCTTGCGGTTGATCCCCATTTTGAGGTTCATCTCCATGAACACCCAAAATATTTTACTGTCGTGGATCCTATTAGCATCCTTGGTTTCCCAAAGCAAAACATACTTCGCAGCCTCCGACAGATCCTTGTCAATTATGGGGAATTGACTATCCTCCGGTAGTTCCCCGACCATGAGCACTATGGACAGCAGAAGCCATGCATAGTGGAATGTTTTTCCTTGTCCTTGGGCCTCATAGAAATTTTCCAAGAACTCGGTGTAGAGGAACTCAGACCAATTAAATTGGACCCCCTCCATGCACTACTCAACTAGTGCTACCTCCGGCGCAGGTACCTCATTTGTGCGACACTTGTGCATAACCTTACTGGCCAGTATTTAGGTTGTCACTTTCACTGCTTTCTCATTGATGCTGGATATGGCGTAGCCATTTTTATTCTTTTTCGGCTTGTACTTCTTCTTCATGGCCTTTGCGATGGCCAAGTCACTACTCTTCCCTTCCGAGATGTCCACGGGGTCCTCTCCTTTGCATGGAAGCCAAGAAATGCAGTGAATCAAGTCTTCCATGATGGGGATGGGCTCCTCTAGCCATAAACACCCATCATGCACCAGGCATTGTAGCTGTGTAATGACGAAAATGGTTATTGGGTCGTGGTGGAAATGTGGCACCCAGAGCAAGTTAAGTAGCTTGGCCTTTTCCACTCTGCGTAACCACTTTCATGGCTCTAATTTTATAAGACGCACTACCGTGTCCTGCTTGGGCTTCATGAGATGCAAGGTCTCAAGTTGAGGGAACTTCTCATGGTTAGCAAGGTCCCAATCCTCGAATTTTAATCTCAACACCCATCCCAAGTGCATGCCCTCAAAAATAATGTTGTGTGGGAGTAGCAGGCTATGGAGTGAGTTCTTGGTCTCGTTAAGGTCCTTGGGTGCTTTAGCCTTCCCTTTCTGCAGAGGGACATAGGTGGGAAGCTTTGTCGAGGGGTGTGCAAGCTCAGTTTCCTCCTCCATGCCTTCATTCTCGTCCTCTTCGATAATTAGGTCCTCTAGGTTTTCTTCATCTTCATTAGTCTTTATGGTGATGGCTTTCCCCTTATCCTCCATTGACAACTTGGTGCACAATGGGTTTTGCAGGGACACACGTATGGGAACCATCGCTTGTTTGTCCTTCTTGGGTCTTGGCATGCGTGGCGATTTCGGGATTTTTGCCACAATCCCAGTGCCTTCCGGAGCAATCCCCATAGTCAGGGCTTGCATGGCCTCTTCAGCAGTCAATTCGGTTATTTCCATAACTTCCTCAGTTGTTGCCATTGTGTCTATCAAGAAACCTATCACTCGTGAACTTAGGGGCTCAATCAACACTTGGCACAAAACAAACAGGGCTCTGCTCAATCGCTCAATTTGCAAATGACCAAGTGTTGTTTGATGGGCAGCCCCTTGTAATTTATAGTGCTTTTTGAATTTGAATTCGACCATTCCCCCTAAATTCGGTTCATTAATGCTCCCTTGGCGGCATATTTTCCCAAATCTTGCCCATAAATCGCATTTTAAATGCCTGCCACCTACTCCATTTGGTATCAAGTCGAGCATCCCATCGTGAATAGTGACTTCAACGGTCACTTTCTGGCCAACCCTCATGCAGCGCAACCCCCTGTGTGCAATCACGAACCATGTGATTCTTTGCTTTTGCACGCAACTCCAACATCACGCAACTCCCAGGCAGAGTAGTTTATAGTCTCACGCTTCCTTTCAACTACCTAGAATGCTAAGACTATACTTCCCTCATCTAGTCAGGTGGTCACACCACCTGTGTAAGGTTCATCCTATCATCCATCATGTTTCCTAGGAAAAACCCACCTTTTATTGTTACGGGTGGCATCGCTCACTTTATCATCAGTTACACGCTACCCTGGTTGACTTGCTTAATAATGTGTGGTCCAAGACAAGGCATCATACTGATCAATTCATGGCGATATGCCTCAAATTTGTCCTCGTGATTTCACGCATCCTGCCTTATCACCCTGGTATTTTTACCGAGAAAATATTCCTTTATCTCATCCTCCAACTTCTTGACTTCCTTGTCTACCAGAGCACTTTTCTTCCTTAACTGTACCCTTTCTTCTTCAAGTTCTTGGAGCCTAGAGGTTCCTCTTTGGATTTCTTCTTCCAAGGTTTTGCAAACCATCGTATATACCGGTGTTATCATGCGTAGTCTAAGATTTTGATGTGTTATAGGGCTTGTGGTATTTGCTTTATACTCTAGCCTTGGTAGTGCCTACATGGTCAGGTTCTTGCACGTGGTCCTATAAGCCCATAGAATCACTGGTACGCACAGGTCCCAGTTAGTTCGCTTTGCATTATGGACCTTGTTCAGTGCTTCACATACCTTTTTAAAGGCTTCTACTTGGATATCCTTCTATGCACTTGGTCTTTCCATACTTCGTGGTACCAACTGGAGGGGTCATTCGCGCCATTTTCTTACCTACACCTACTTACTGATCATGTCTCCTACCACGAGGATTGTGTGCATTCATGCAGGTTTCACACCATATGCCTATGTCCACCTAGATATGTGGGTGCACGGTCCATTTTGTCAGATCATCTTGTCTGTTAATCACATCGGAGGCTTCCCAAACTGGATGCGCATCATCCTTTGGCAGTCACGCCAATCCTCAAAACTTCTTTGGTGTGTTCCCCACCACCTCGCAGGTGTAGCGCGCAGTACCCACTTCAGAGCATCAAATCGTTGTTCTTATAACACTTCTCTTTCAAATCTATTCAGAAAGTCATCTGCCTTGCCTAACCTATCATACGTAGGTAGATCTCTTACCTTTGTTGCTACGCAGTGCAGCGACCTCATCATCACGTTACAGTTGAGCGTGGTTACCTCGTGTAACTAGTTCTGCCATCGTTCTATCTCCTCGTCAAAATTTGATGTGCAGGAGCTTTCGTGCTTCCATGAGATTTGGCCATCTACAGTTGGATTTACCTAGTCTTGCTCTCGCGTGGTTATTTTGTAGATGTAGTCCAGATCGTCGTCACTATCGTAGTCGCACACTGGCTCCGTGTAGCGTGATCCTTCTGCAGGGTCTAAAGGTACCACTATGCATAGAGACTTTTTCTCAAACATCATCTTGTGCTTCTTCAGATTTATCTTTCATGTTAGTGGCCCAATCTATTCCAAATAGCATGGGGTAGGAATTGTTGTCATCAACAATCTCTATGTCTTTGATATTTTCTAGCATGCTTGCTCCTTTGATATCTACTATGATTCCCCATAATCTCCCCATAGGTAGGATCTTTTGCTGGTTTTCCATTTGCAGTTGGATAGGAGACCATTGCAATGCAGGCCTACCCATGTGCTCCAATGTCTGATTTGGGAGGACGTTCGCATCCGATACTAGATTGAGAATCACTTGGTCCATCTCATATTCCCCAATCTATGTAGTCAATCACATCTCTCTTCCTATTCACATCATGTGCTTCCCAAGCTTCCAGACTACACATGGTTCTCCTAGCATGGTCCTAGTGCATCTAGTTCTGATTTCTTGCAGCCCCTTTATAGCCTTAATGTTGCACAGTAGCCTCATGCATGTCTCCAAGAACATAGTGATCATTAATGGGTCCATTTTCAGCTCTAGACTGTCTTTACTCCCTGAAGTGGAGGCATCAATGAATCTTGTCTTAACTTCCATGAAAGTCTCCTTAGCATGCTCCAAACCAAATTTTGGTTCCTTTGTTGGAGCCTTGCAAACCTAGGTACTTTATTCAGGTTGCTTGCCGTTGTCATCCCCTATCATAATTCCAATCCAGAGCATGATGTTTACGTTAGGGTCTTCCTCACATGGCTTAGACCTCATCATTTACAAGTTCTAAGTTGGAGGAGGTTGGAGTGCTCCTTTATCACACAACCTCACTATCAGTGTGGGATAGTCCTTTGTCTCATGATTAAACAACGTATAATACAAGCATGACAGTTGCATTGGATTCATACAATTGCAGGCATAATTCCCTGGCCCTCCGCAATTGTAACATATCAGTTGTTTGTGATCTCTGCTTGGTCCCCCTCCACCTCAGCCTCGTCCGTGACCCGAAAATCTGGTGCACGCCATTCTTGCGTTTTGATAGAGGGGCTGTGTTTTGGCCTGAACTCTGTAGGTAAGAGTTTGATCCATCATCAGCTCATAAATTCTACAACTGCGGTCATCATGTCCTACTGACCTACAGAAATTATAGAACAACTATTGTGAATTCTGAGTATATTTCTGTAATATATGGCAGTTATCTATAGCATTTTTTCCTCCTATCTGACAAATTGTGTACAATAGTGCAGGAACCACGCTTGGTCCTACTTATGCCTCCGGTCTTAGTAGCATTAGCCCTCCTCCCATAAGGTAATTTGTGAACACAGGGAAGTGGTCCTTGTCATGCCGTTGGCCTTTGCATTTTATGCACCATACCTCATCGCACACCTCTAGGTGGGTTGTCCTATCTTGTTTCAAACTTTGCATCTCTAGGCACCAGTTTTTCCACTGTGCATGAATTTGCTGCACTCCTGGGTTAGGATATTGTATCGGGGTCTCGTGCAACCTCATCACAACCTCCAAGGCCTTGGCCTAAGTGCTTAGCCTCTATTGTGACAATGCATTCCATAGATGCAGTGTTAACAATGCTACAAACCATTCACGGTGTTTCCCATCTGTTAATGTCATGTTTTCTTTGCGAATTGTGCACTTCAGTATTTGATCCAACTCCCACAAGGTCTCGCCTGGTAGCATTGTGATTTCCTTGAACCTAATGATCAATTGTGACTCCAAATTTGGCCTGCTAAATTCTTTGTTCAATGCAGCTTGGATATCTGCAATCCCTGCATTTGGATTGTTATTGGAATTCTTAATGTACCAGGTTAGCACGCAATCCTGTAGAGCACTAGCCAACATTACCTTCTTTATATTATCATCCGTGACTCCCTGTGCTTCCCATACAACTTTTATCACAAACCAAAACTTTTCTAGATCTTCATTCCTTACTCCCTTGAACATTGATAGCTTTATCGTGCTGGCCATACTACTTTGTGGTGGTGGCGGAGGTGGTATGGGTGAAGATAGGGATGAAGACGGTGAAAATGGAAGTGGTGTGGGTGGGGGTGGTATGCATGGAATTCTTCATCTTATTAGATTGATCGCACTTCTTGGTGATACCTTTGTGAACTCTTCTTCGCCCCCTTGCGAAGTGGGAGAATCTACATAAATGAAGGTAGCACAGAACTAGAGACTAGCCCCTTAAGTTTACCATATTTCTATGCATCTTTTCCTATTTTAATATACGATTGGGTATAATTTTCAAGTATACTATTTATACGTTGTGTGAAATTATTTGAATGTTTCACTAATTAACTCCGAACTTGGGTCAGGCCCCAACAAGCCAAAAAATCCCTATACTATTGGCCCTTTTAGCAATAGTCCACGGAGCACGGACTGAGGTCTCACCTGAAGTAGTATGGGAGGGTTCAAGAACTAGGTTTCCTCACCCTTGAGATGTTTGAGAGGTTCGACTGGTCTTACTGGTTGTACTTGCACGTAGGTCACTTTGCACACTGCTTTCACGCAGCCCTAACTAGGGATTGTGGAGCTTCCATGCTATTAGAGCCATGATTTGCGCTATTACCTGAGATCTTACTTATCTTCCTACACTAGTTAATTACCTTCACGTACTTGGATGTCTTATGTTATAATTAGTAAAACATTCAAATAAGTTCATGCAGCATATAAACAATATACTTGCAAATTATACCCAATCATATTTTAAAATAGGAAAAGATGCATAGAAATATGGTAAACTTTCTCTTTATTGATTCTTCCAATGGTTACAGACTCGACTTGCCCTGTGCACTCAGCTGCAGACTACTAGGCCTCTGCACACTCAGCCGCATAGCCTTTCCCTACTCTACGACCCAAAGACACACTTTACACTTCACTCAGTCACTTAGACTTCTCTTCCTCTTCTCTACTCCATCCTAGCTATTAGTTATCTTATGCACTTAGAGCCCCGCTCTATTTATACAATCCCATGGTCCACAGACCATGGGTAGGTATATCCAGCCAACATTACATTACAAAAACTATGGCAGACAACCCTGTGACTCTATTATGATTTCGCACCCTGTGCCCGCAATTAGTGGAGATTTTTCAAAAGGATTTGGTCAAAACTTGGGCTTTAAGCCCCAAAACCTGCCTTGGGGGTATTCCATGCCCAACATTTCTCTACAAAAAAATTTGTTCAGGACACATATTAGTCAAACAAGTGCAGCTGTAGATCCCTGATCAGTCTGTAAGTAGATTTCCCAACCCATGAGTTCACAAGGTAAGCTATTTATCAAGAAATGGCTGACTAACGCTCTGTACTAGAGGCTACAGAGATTTATTTTCAACACTAACGCTTTGTTTGTGAGGGAACAATGCTTTATAAAGCACTATTTTCACTAGTAACCTATGTTAGTGAGGGAAAACACTCAAAAAATAGGCTATGGGGATCAGATCTAGTACTGACAACTGAAGGAAGGGTGTTGTTATGGTCCTTAGTGGTCATAAAGGGAATGAAGAAGTACAGGAAGGCGTGGAAGAAAGAGAGATCTAGGAACTTTCTAGGTTAAACTAGGAACTAAGTGTAGTCCCCAGTGAAGTTGCCAATTTGGCTATAGGGATTAATGCATGGGTGTTTGGTGATGTAGAAAACCCTCAAGCATAATCCAAGGATCCTCAAGAGACAGTCAGATTAGCTACAATTTTCACAAAGATACATTCATATCTATGCTTAACAAACGAATATCAAAGCAAGAATGAATTATTATCTCGAGTCTTAATGTGGTGTTGCTGGAGAGTGCAATGCAACTAGGCAGAACACCCCTGAGCCGGCTCCAGATCAGAACCTAAACATAGTAAAGACAAGCATAATATCATAACATAAAACCTTGATAAACAAATGCATGAACATATGAAAGATATCTAGTTGCATATAACTAAGCCACTCATGCTGGAAGATATTAGATCAAGATATAAACAAGTTTATACTACCAACACCATAGAGTGGACAACACAACTGTAGTTCTATATTGATGTAGAAAGAGTGGTTACAACCATAAATAATATCAGCTTTCCCTTACCCCTCCAGCTCCTCTCTCTCTCTCTCTCCCTTCTTAACCTCTTCTAATGCCGTAGTCTAAAACTCTGCTTGACTGTCAAATAGGAAATCCTTTCAAATGTTTCGACCTCTTTCACAATGGACCAAGCCTTGCATATATAGCATGTAGGTTTAGAGTTGACAAGTCCTTCATGAGTTCCATTAGGCAAAAGAAGTGATGTTTCTTTCTTTAGTTCTTTTTCCCATTTGCATACTCCATTAGGAATTAGTAATTCCTCGAAATAGGTCATGTTCTGATGTTTCCTTGCTTTTATGAGCTAACATAGGAGAGAATATAGGGATATTTTCTCAGTTGATTCACTCCTTTGACCCATAGAACTTGATGTAGGCTCACTAATGTTGTTCCCGAGGTAGCAACTAGAGTTACCCTAGGCACTAACGCACCCCTAAGCTTGCTGAGAAGCTTTATAAAGTAGGTTGCTAGTGTCTAGACAACATTAGCTTGATAATTGGGCCTATGAACTTGGTCAATCCTTCAGTCATCATGTCTTTGTCCTCTGAGTTGACAAGGAGGTCATTTTCCTATATAACAGGTTTCATTCTCTCAAAACATGGGATTAGGGTTGATCTCAATAAGGTAAAGGCAATTACTCAATTTCCTGAACCATAATCCATTTTCAGCTCCAACGTTTGCAAGGGAAAGAAAAATTCTTACGATGGTTCATTGTAAATTATGTCGATTTAATGAAAGGCTTTATAAACCTACTAAAGAAGGGAGTACCATACTTGTGGGATGATCAAGCCCAATGATCATTTGATTCCTTGAAAAAGGCACTTATAGTAGCTTGACTACTTAGTGCTCCCAACTATGGGCATGACTTTCTCCTCTATCTGGTTTGGTCCAAACTCATGATGATCTGAGTGAGGATGTGATCTATTATCTGTCAAAAGGCCTAGAGGGTCTCGAACTCATATATTAACATGTGGAGAAGTTGTCCTTGGTAGTTTTCTTTATTGTCAATCAATTCTGACATTATATACTATTTCGATAGACTACTGTCATCGCTTTGGAGAATCCCATGAGACACATTTTGTCTCATCAAGTCATTAGAGGAAAGTATTCCAAATGGATAGTTATCCTCCAACAATTTGATCTAGTTTTCACCACTGCCAAGGTGAAAAAATAATTAGTCTTCATCGAACTTTTGTCGAATCTTACCATTGTCGATCCAAATGAGATAGCTCATGATCCTCTCCCAGATGAATCTATCTATCTAATCAACTCTACTAACCCTTGGTATGGTGACATTCTTGTCTACCTCCAAGTGCAATGTTTCCACCCTGAACTATCGTCAAGTGACCGTCGTTTTATTCACCAACGACCTCGGCATTATTTAGTAGTGAACGATACTTTATATCATCGTGGTGCTAACACAGTTCTTTGGCATTGCCTCATTGATGAAGAGGAAGAAAACGTTTTAAATGACTATCATGCTAGGGCATGTGGTGGTCATATTCCTGGCATGTCTATTGCCCAAAAAATCTTACATGAAAGCTACTACTGGCCAACCATATTCAAAGATTGTATCATGGAAATCCAGTAGTGCCACCCTTGTCAAGTTTTAAAAAAAAATGTGCACTCCTCTGGCCCTACTACACCCGGTTATCTTTGTCAACCCTTTTTCCAAATGGGGAATTGACTTCATCACAACCCCACTTCCCTTGCTAGACACAACTACATTATTGTAGTTGTGGATTGTTTCACGAAATGGGCCACAGCCCTTCCCTTTTTCTAGGATGATGGATAAACAGTGGTGCTATTCCTATTTAATCAGGTTATCTATCATTTTGGTGTGCCCTACATGATCATTACTAACTATGGCTCTCATTTTCAAAATAACATGTTTGACTTAACATCGTTGCTCAGTTTTCACTAGGACTAATTGTCCTACTACTACCCCTAAGCTAATGGCCAAGTAGAAGTCATTAATGGCATCTTAAAGACCATGATCTATAGGTTAGTAGGTAATCACAAAACCCACTAGCACCAAATGTTATCTCCTACATTGTGGGCATATCAAACTTCAGTCAAAAACCGCTACAAGCTTTAAACCATTTCAACTAGCTTATGGTCTGGAAGCGGTTTTACCTATCGAGTGTTAGATTGCTTCCCTAAAAATTGTTATTGAACTCTTGCCTAGCACCACTGCCAAAGAAGAGAATCTGTTATACCTCAATCAACTGGATGAAACCTATTGAGATGTCGAATTGGCACTCAAAGCCCACAATCTCTGGTTCAAATCCTAGTACAACAAAAAGGCCAAGCCTCGTTCTTACCAAGAGTGTGATCTTGTTTTTCTCTATGATAAAAAACATGACCTCTTGGGGCAGGAATGCTTCAACCCTTATGGATCGATCCATATGTCATCACCAAAGCCCTCTCAAAAGGGGCATATGAACTTCAAGATTGTGAAGAAATTCTGCTCGATGAGCCCCAAAATGGGCTCTATCTGAAAAAGTATTATTCCTAGTACTACACTAGGCATGTGTTGTGTAATTCTATGTATTTATAAGTTTTTCTTCTTTTTGATGTGACCGTATTTTTTGGTATTTTTTGAGTATTTGTCTCATACATATTTCTCGTTGTGCAGATGTCTTCATTACCCTTAACATACGTAGGATACACGGATGGTGCCAATGGTCACACACGACACGTTGCATTAGCTACTTGGGTCATTTACACACCTAAGTCGGAACTACTTTGTTCTAGGGGAGTCTTTCTTGGTATTACCACCAACAATATTGCTGAGTATATGTCTACAATTTCACTTCTCACTGAAGTGTCATCTCGTGACATCTCCAATCTGGTGGTCAAGTTAAACTCGCATATTGTCGTTATGCAATTGACAAATCATTATCACATTCGCAATTCAATCTTGTTACATCATTGTTTAAGGGTACGACTCTTGGAACACCAATTTGAGTTTATTGCATATGAACACATTCTTCGAGAATTTAATGCAGTTGCTGATTCATTGGAAAACTATGCATTAGATTGGCATATGCCTCACTTATTATAAATACATGTATGAAAGTAAAGATTTACGCAATTAAAAATTTACAAAAACACATAAAAAACATTTACATCATAATATATA
>APFE030137411.1:17287-36688 GCA_000404065.3 Pinus taeda
TATATATATATAGATATATATCGAATCTAGACTTTTACATCAGAAAAATTCCCAAAACTTGGGTGTTTTTAAGTACGAAATGGCTATTGAGCCTCGCTATAAACACCCATTGGCTATACCATGTGCTTGCTACAAGAGCCTACTACTCATGACAGGTCAATACAACTCTATCTATCCTCCAAAGAGGAACCAAAAACCGCTCCAGCAGACCAATAGTGTGTCACTGCATGTGAGTGGGAATCTCCCTCATGGGAAGGGGGGGAACACCCATGCTCAGACCTTCGAGGTTCCTCAAAACCTTGTGGAGACTCTATGCATCATCCCCATATTAGGCAGCTGCTCCTATGCCAGCTCCACGTAGCTGGTCCCCTCATCTCGCATGGTGAGGCATGCTTGCAGGTCACACTAATGCCACATTTGTGTCAAGCAAAAGCTTCATGCCAATACTTTCTCACCCATAACAGAAAAAACATTACATAAACATTCAAAAGCTAAAAAATACTTTAAAGTACTCTAAAAGAACCTTCTTACCTTGAGGCCCCCAATTTGTACCAGGTGGTAGTATCAAGTCAAGATTGCCAGTAAAGTCCATGCCCTCATAGGCATAGTCATCTATCATCAGAATCTAACCGTTGAGCCACTCAAAGAAATCTTCTTCAAAAAAATGCCCGATGGGTCCCCCTCCAATGCAAGGATCGAGAGATGACCATTTCCCTTACTTGGGCTCCCTCATATCAAGAGGACCTACACTCATTTGTGGTCTCATAATGGGCACCCTCTCAAGTATAAAGGATATAATAAGAGTGTCATTGATCTAGAATTTTTTCGCTTATAGATGTATAGAAAAGAATTGCATATAAAATTACAGCTTAACACATAAATGTGCACATATGAAAAGAAGAAGAGAACACATAAAGAGGCATAAAAAGATGACACGAAGGCTTGATGACAGAGTTCGTCCAATTTGGATTACATCTCCGGGCCTAGCTCAACAATGGGGAGGCCTTTCTTATTAAATGGCATGAATAAACAGAATTACATTCATCAATATGTCCATAAAGAGGCTTATACCTCCAATCTACCTAATGGCTATGAAATGAATGCCTGAGATGGAGTGGTGTGTAGCACCAAAGCTTCTCGTAGCAATAGAAGAGGGCTGGAGTTGTGTAACTATTCAACACAACCCAATAGATGCTCTCGGCCTCTGAAAAATAGCGTGTTGCAACCATAAAAAAGAATGCCTCCTAGTGCTCTTCCCTTGATCCCTTTTATAATGGATTTTCAGACAAGATCCCCTCTAAATCGGGGCTTGCTTGGTTAATAAGAGAGGTTGGTATAGTGGAAGTATCAGCAGGCATAACCGTTCCCTGGAAATGGCCTCTTATCATTTAAAACGATAACACTTCAAAAATATAGAATACACTAAGAAATCCACCAAAACCGTTCACCCGGATTTCAAATATTATTAAATCAGGCATATAAACTATATCAGTTCCATGCTAAAGTCGCAATTGGTGTTCCACTAGTCCATAGGTCCTGTTCACAGGGAAGGGCTAACCACCAATCGCCGATCGCTTGATATTGGCGTTAGCTGATCACGTCGGTCCCACTCATATATCACCTCGATAATGGTTCTACCGATCAGTGTATCACTGATCTGACTACTCGATTGCTGATATAAGCATATATATATATATATATATATATATATATATATATATTATATATATATATATATATATATATATATATATATATATATATATATATATATGACCATTGATTAATATTGCCTCCAATCCACCGATCTGATCTGATCAGAGATCGGTGATCGAGGGTTCCATGGTCCAATGCTTAAGTCCGCCCTCATGCGACCTCTGATTGTGATTTGCCTTTAATGCTTTAAGACCCATTTCTAAATGAAATTCATATTTTTCTTAAGGATTGAAGAACCCTTCTTTTTGCAATAACTTCATCATCCAGACTCGGATTGAAGTACCATTTGCACCATTGGAATTAGAACGAAAACATCTCTTTTCTAGTCCTAGGTTGACTACATTCCAATAATTTTTATCTCTGAGTTTTTCCATGCCATTGTATCTGAAGATCCACCTAGATCAATCCTCCCCATTGAGGAGCTTTTGGACCACCAAAATCTTTTCATTAGTCAATTGGCAAGTGAGGGTATTGTGCCCTCACTTTCTCTTTCTCCAGCCATCTGGCCTTGCTGGGATGCATTCCCTTGAATCCAACTCAAAGGTACGCTACATCTCCTCACCATGAAGTCTAGGTTATTTTGTCGAGGATGATGTCTTTGGGCAACTCATCGAGATATTCAGGTGCAAAATTGTCGATAATGGGAACTATGCCCACATCATCAGTGTCCATGATTAAAGGAGGTTCATACAACTTCAGGTTCTCCACATTCACTTTTGAGTACATTTTCATATATACTGGTAAGTCAAGATGAAAGGCATTGTTCCCAATATTCTCTAATATGGTGAATGGTCCATACCGGATTGACCACAACTTCTTTTCTTCTCCCTTCATCCTATCTTTGCTAATGTGGAGCCACACCTTATTGCCCACTTGGAATTGATGGTCAACTTAGTGTTTATCATGTCGAGCCTTATAACGGGCTTGACTCTTTTCCAATTGTTCTTACACTGCTTGGTGAATCATTTGGATTCATTGAATGAGTTGTTGAGCTGTGTCTTTATCATTACGTCCACTAGAGCCATCCTCCCTTCCAAATACCATGTCTAAAGGGTCCTTTGGCAAGTAACCAAAGCATGTATCAAATGGTGAACGATGTGTCAATGAATGCAATGCTTGATTATAGGAATGTTGTATATAGGGGAGATGTTCATCCCACAACTTGGGAAGCTTCCCACAATAGCCTCGTAATAGATGTACGATGGTATGGTTAACAACCTTTGTCTCCCCATCGGTTTGCGGGTGAAATGTCGTGTCCCTTTTTAGTTTGGTGTCCATCATCCTCCACAAGCTAGTCCAGAATTCTCCAAGGAAGCGAGAGTCTCGATCTGACACAATTGATGTAGGTAATCCAAAGTGGACCCAAACATACTGAAAGAAAAGAGAAGCAGTATGCTCTGCAGTAATCTGCTTTTTACAAGGCATAAGAATACACATTTTGCTAAACCAGTAATCGACAACATACAAATAGTCATTACCCTTCCTAGACAAAGGTAGACCTCCTACAAAGTCCATTGACACACTTTCCCATGGACGACTTGGAATAGGGAGTGGTGTGTAGAGCCCAAGTTTTCTATTAGAGGGCTTTGAAACAGAACAAATCACACAACCCTTTACATAGTGAGTCACAATGTTTTTCATGAGGCCAAAAGAAAATTCTTTGTACATGACTTACAATTTTCTCGACACCAAAGTGTCTAGACACAAGAGAGGTGTGGGCCTCTCGAATTAATGCACTCTTTCTCCTATGGGAATACACAATCTACCAAGGCGATAAAACAATTTCCCCTGCAAGTGATAGTTGACCACCTATGAACCATGGTTTAGTTTTTCATAAACCTCCTTAAATTCATCATCGTTATCATATTGTTTAGCATAAATTTCAAAATACAACAAAGCATTATGAAAAATAACAGAAGCAGAAATAGGAGGGAGAGATAACATATCAGCCACTTTATTGCTAGTGCCCTTCTTATACTTTATTACCAGATGAAACTGTTGAAGAAATCCCATCCATTTGAAATGACAAGTTTGTTGCAACTTGGTTTGTGACTGAAGGTACTGCAAGGGCTGATGATCTATATGGATGATGTTCTCTTTGCTGATCAAGTAGTGTTTCCACTTTTTCACACTCTACACCAAGGCATAAAGCTCCTTGTCATAGGTGGGATAGTTTATCACAGCTTGAGAAAACTTCTTAGAATGGTAACAAATTGGCTTCTTTTTCTGCATCAATATAGTTCCCATGGAATAACCATTGGCATCAGTTTTGATCTCAAATGGCTATTGGAGATTGGGTAAGGCTAAGACTGGAGCAGTGCTAATTTTCTCCTTCAATGTTTCGAAGATCTTCTGTTGTCTTCTTCCCCATTGGAAGACCTGATTCACACTTGTCAATGTGGGAAAAGGTGCTGCAATAATAGATAAATTAGCAATAAATCTCCTCCATACTAAACTGCACCTAGAAAGCTATGGATCTCAGCTACATTAGTAGGTTTAGGCCAATTTACAATTGCTTCAACTTTAGCCGGATCAATTTTTAACTGACCATGACCAACAATATGACCTAGGTAACCCAAAGAAGTTTTCTTGAACTCACACTTTGACAATTTTACAAAGAGTTTTTCTTTCTTCAGCACATCAAGCACTTTATTTACATGACCCATATGTTCAAACCAACTCTTGTTGAAAACTAGTATATCATCTAAATATACAAGAACAAACTCATCAATGAAAGGCTGAAATATATGATTCATAACCCACATAAAAGTGGTTGGAGCGTTGCAAAGCCTGAAGGGCATTACCATCCATTCAAACAGCCCCTACTTGGTTTTGAAAGTGGTTTTCCACATGTCTTCTCCGCAATTCAGACCTGGTGGTAGCCACTATGCAGATCTAATTTTGTGAAATATATAACACTTTTTAACCAATCTAACAAATCATCTATGCATGGGAGGGGATAGCGATTTTTTACTGATATTTTGTTTAGTGCATAGTATTCCATACACATCCTCCAACTATCATCCTTCTTTGGCACTAGAACAATCAGTGACCTGCATGGAGAGGAGCTTGGCCTGATCATGCCTTGGTCCAACAATTCCTATACTTGATGCTTGATCTCCTCCATTTCGATTGCTGACATTTTGTACATGTCGATATTTCGCAGAGGGACGTCATGCAACAGGTGGATCTTGTGTTAGATCTCCCTCTGTGGTGGTAGCCCCTGTGGCTCCTAAAATAATACATTATAATCAACAATTAAATCCATCAACTCCTGTTTATGCTTACCATCGTAGCCTTGGAACGTGTCTGCGAATTTGGCCTCCTTTTCCCTAACGACCATAAGCATGCATGCCTTGCTAGAGTTCACTAGCCATTTCATCTGACCAATGCTTACGAGGTTGGCGTTAATTTTGTTTTGATGAGCCCGCACTATGTACTCTATCCCATCCTTAGTGATGTGGTATTCATTTTCATGGCGGAAAAAGACAACTTTTCTATCATATAGGTAGGGGCTCCCCAATACCATGCCACAAATGTCCAACGGTATAACATCCATCTCTACTTCATCTACTAGCTTAGAAGCAATCACAAATTTTACCTTGCACTGTTGGGTTACATTTAATTTAGCTTTATCATGTATCCATCCTAGTGGGTAAGGCTTTGGGTGTGGTTTTGTTTCTAAGCCTAGCTTCTTCACCAAAGATTTTGCAATTAAATTTGCTTGAGACCATATCAAACAGAGTTTCTACTTTGGTATGGTTTACTACTACTCTGATATGAAATAATTCAATCCTTTTTCTATCATTTGAAATGGAATTATCTACAAAACTGGTGCTTCCCTATGCTTTAGAATCAGCAGGAGGTGTAAAGGTACCTTTTGTTCCCACTGTTGTGACCAGCGCTTCATCTCCTAAATTTGATCCAAGATCTTGTTGTGCTACTGCCACTATTTTCTACTTCCCTTTTCCTCCACACTTCTTTGGGCGTTTCTCTGGGTGTTTCTTCCAATAGTGATCATCATCGTGGCCTTCCTTCTTGCAATGGTTGCTATAAGGCCGCTCTCCTTCTTTGGATGTTGTTGTTTTCTTCTCCTTCCCTTTCCATTTCGCTTTGGATTTGCCATTAGGAGATTTGAACGGTGGCTTTCGGGATTGGTCCTCTCTTTCATTCTTGCCCGGGTTCTCAATATGAATTTATTTCACACTAGCTGCATCAATAGTGGTTGGCTCGAACAACGATAATGAATGCCAAATATATCTATGCAGTGAGCCAATATACTTAGTTACAACTTCAGGTGTATCTAGTGCAAAACCCAAATTCAGTTCTTTCTTCCTAAATTCTTCAGTAAAACTCTGAACGTCCTGCCCTTTGCCTTGCCTTAAATACTGCCAATTCATCAAAGCTTTTTGTTTGTATCCTAAGGGATAAAACTATTCCTTTAATGCAGAAGTAAAAGCAGACCATGAGGAAAAGAGCTTACCCACATTTTTATTGCTCTACAATTTACTCTCCCACCAAACAAGAGCTGTGCTACCCAAATGTAGAGAGGCTAGCTAGAATTTTGCCTCATCCTCTATGATTTTTTGAATCCTGCAATAAACCTCAATCTGCCTGATCCAATTTTTAAGCTTTTATGCATTACTTTTACCATAAAACACAGGAAGATCAAATTGAACATCTAATTTAAAAAAAGGTTTCTTTGATGCATCCTTTGGATTTCTCTGATTATGGTGGTGTGGGGAAGAAGAACCTTCACCACAGAAGGAGAAGGAGGGGGTTCTTCTCCATCATTCCCATGTGCTGAACCTTGTCCTTCTGGATTCCTCTCTTCAACTTTTTCTAGTATTATAACTAGCTGACTAATATTCTCTCCCATTGAGAAGAAATTCTTTCTGAAATTGTGCTCCTCTTCAATACGAGCTTCCTCTTCAGCCATGTTTCTTCTTCGAGGTGCACACCCTACCTCTGGATCGAAAGGTTCTAGATTTCGTTCACCTCTTTGAAGCCTACCTCTTGTTAGCATACAAACATGAAATTCACATCTAAAATGCCCTGCTTTGATACCACTTGATCTAGGATGTTTTCGCTTATAGATGTATATAAAAGAATTGCATATAAAATTTCAATTTAACACATAAATATGCACATATGAAAAGAAGAAGAAAACACATAAAAAGGCATAAAAAGAAGACACCAAGGCTTGATAACAGAGTTCATCCAATTTGGACTACATCTCCGAACTCAGCTCAAAAATGTGGAGGCCTTTCTTATTAAATGGCATGAATAAAAAGAATTATATTCATAAACCTATCCATAAAGAGGCTTATACCTCCAATCTGCCTTATGGCTATGAAGTGAATGCTTGAGATGGAGTGATGTGCAACACCAAAGCTTCCTGCAACAATAGAAGAGGGCTGGAGTCATGTAACTATTCAACATAGCTCAATAGATGCTCTTGGCCTCTACAAAATAGTGTGCTACAACCATAAAAAAATGCCTCCTGGTGCTCTTCCCTTGATCCCTTTTATAATTTATTTTCAAACAAGATCCCCTTTAAATTGGGGCTTGCTTGGTTAATAAGAGAGGTTGGTAGAGTGGAAGCATCAATGGGTGCAACCATTCTCTTGAAATGCCCTCTTATCGTTTAAAATGACAACACTTCAAAAATCCCAAATACGCTAAGAAATATACCAAAACCATTCACCTGAATTTCAAATATTATTAAATCAGGCATATAACCTATATTGGGTCCACGCTGAAGTCGCAATTGGCATTTTGCTGGTCCATAGGTCCTATTCACAGGGAAGGGTTGACTGCTAATCGTCAATCGCCAATATTGGCATCCGCCAATTGCATCGTTCCCGCTCACATATTGCCCCGATAATGGTTCCGCTAATCGGTGCATCACCGATCTGACTGCTCGATTGCCGATATAAGCATATTATATATATATCTATATATATATAATATATATATATATATATATATATAATTATATATATATATATATATATATATATATATATATATATATATAGATATATATTATATATATATATATATATATATATATATATATATATATTTATATTATATAATATTATCTATATATATATGGCCGCCAATTGCAATTGTCTCTAATCCATCAATCCGATCTAATTGGAGATCGACGATTGGGGGTTCCATGGTCCAATGCTTAAGTCTGCCCTCATGTGACCTTCGATTGCGATTTGCCTTTAAGGCTTTAAGACCCATTTCTAGAGGAAATTCCTCTTTTTCTTAAGGATTGAAGAACCCTTCTTTTTGGAATAACTTCATCATCCGAACTTGAATTGAAGTACCGTTTGTGTCGTTGGAATCAGAACGATGAGATCTTTGTTCTGGTCCTGGGTTGACTACATTCTGATCACTTTCATCTCTAATTTTTTCCATGCCATTGTATCTGAAAATCCACCTGGATCAACCATACCCAAAACTCTATTGGGTTTGAGTCTTACATGCCATCAACTTTGCTTTTAGTTGACGAAGAACTTCCTCACACCAGTTGAAGATCTGAGGCTGGACACAATCAATTGCAAGCAAAAATTGGGCGTTTGTCACCACGTGGGGACTCTTGGACCCCGCCAAGTGTAAAGTCATTCATAATATGGCCCTCATAGACCTAGATCTGATGCGCTGTATAAGGACCATGTTTCTCACTAGTCCGCTCTCAGGGATACAATAAGCTTGGATAAGCTCTAGGGTGGACTGTGGATCTATCCTGCCCTTGGTCAAGTTTGCTCATGCATCTTTGCATGACAAACCAGTCAAAAAATAGATATCTTCTCTGTCAATCGAGAGCCCATGACCCCCAATCCAGAACACCCCTTGGTGTTCATCCCAACACTGAATGCTCCAGCTTAAAAGTTATTCCTGACCTTTCATTAGGCAAAGCCTTGCATATTTCATCAAACCACATCGGTGAATTGCAAGTATGAAAGCTTTATCATTTTGCACAAGTAGTTATTGGCAATCATGAGCTCGTTCCCTCCATAAACTCATGTTGATGGATCAAAATCTGCACAAATAAACCCAAAAATCAGTTAAAATGGGGTAAACATTATCGAGAAATCACTTTCTAAGGTTTTAGAATGCACCCTCATGCACTAACACCCCCCCTTATGGAAAACAAGGTGCACTAACGCCCTCCTCTAGGTCATGAAGGGCGTTTAACGCCCCTTTAGACCTAGAGGGGGGGGAGTTAGTCGCATTTAATGAGTTAGGGCCTCCCCAAATCCTAAAAATACACCCCCAATGTAGCTAAAAAAACTTAAGGAATGTGGGATAATGGTTTTTCCATCTACCTGGAACAAACAGAAAGTCAAATAGTCGCCTGGATTGCCCGTAATTGTCTAGAGAAGATATGCTCCTCTTTCACTCCACAACACTCTCACAACACTCAAATGATGAAAATGGTGAAAATGGAGGCTCAAAAACTTCCTTATAGTCACTTTGGAGGTATGACCTATCTTAATTAAAGTCATTAAAGTAGAAGTAGTTCATTTTCTATGTTATTTATTAGGCGCCATGTCGACATATTGTCAAATATTACTCATGCTTTCATTGAAGGATTTTTAGGGCTAAATTGCAGAAATGATCATGTTCGATTCATTATGAGCACTTTATTTTATGGGATATTTTCTCACTCTTGGATTGAAAAATCCATGAGTTTTTGTCATCAAGCTCTTTAAACTCCTACAATGATGACATAAGCACTTTATTTTTTGGGACTCCAAGTTTATCCCTTCTTCAGGCTCGTTAAATTGAAAAATCCCCAAGTTTTTCCCTTCTTCGGGCTCATTAAATATATGAAGAAGGAATGAGAAGTTCTTTTACCTCATTTTCCTAACACATTGAATTAAAAAATATACCTCGAGTTTGACTTGTTAGAATTTGATGAAGATGAATTGAGTTTGTCGTCGCGTGACTCATTAAATTTTCATGATGAATATCAAGTTTACTCTGTCTCCTCGTACTCGTAACAAAATGAGGAAAATGCCTATTGAGCGTATGTTTATCTTTTTATCCAGACTCAGTAGACTAACTTAGGGAAAAAGAACCTTTTTGGGTATATTATTAAACCTTTGTCCCACCTAGTTAAAAACTATGACAAAGGGACCACCCTGGAGTCACTCTTTACAATATTTTTAGACTCTAAAAATATGAAAAGACCACCGAGTTTACCAATCTGAACTCATTATATTAATTAGATGGGGAAAGTGGACAATACAATTTCTTTATGTCAGTATTTTGAAAATATTTTTTTTAGTAGCAGTTGCTCCCTTGAACATGACACTCCCTTAGCAAAACCTTCTTTGTGACAATCTCTCAATATGAGCCTTACCATCCTATGAGTTTAGCCTATATACCCATATGTTCTTGCATCTATGTATCCTAACACTCTTTGGTGTTCATGAGTCTAGTGCTGCATGGTTAAACCTTTGTGTCATGCCTTCTTTCATTCAAGGGAAACCCTTTATCTTCTATTTCCTCCATCAAACCATCAAGCATATTCTTCCATCATGCCCTATGTAGAATTAAACCAATGCTCAAACTATACTTCAAAAGACAATCATTCTTGTCCTATTTCATGTCGATAGATGTAGGAAACATTATTTCCTACCTTTCGACAATTCTCTTCCTATCGACTTCTACACTCTATCTAGGAAGTAGACCCAGAATCAGTTTAGTGCCTTGGAACTTGCAAACATCAGTGGTAGGTTACCTTGTGTTTGGTCAGGGGTTTTCATTATTGGCTCCTAGTTAAATGATTCTAAAAGTGTTCAATGAAAAAAAAATTATTCACACTTGATATATTGTATTGTGCATCTTGGAGGCCATCACCATTATCTGTGGCCATCCTTGCATCTATTAGCAGTCTCCATTATTGACTGGTAATTAGACAATTTCGTACATGTTTGACCTCAACACCCTTATTCACATGTATCAAACAATGATTTTAAGGTGAAAAGGAAATCAAGACCTTGGGTAAAGACTTACATCACTCAGCCTTGTTTCCTCTCCCAAGTTGCATATATTATTTTTTGGAGACAGCTCATCAGAATGAGCTTATTATGACACAAGTTCTGCATGGTGCTTATCAACAAAAAAAATTGTCGTATATCTTTGTTGTGAAATCACTCTAACATAGTAATAAGCATGGGAATGCCCGACTCAAGACATGATTTTAGATGTTTTATGTATATATGTTGTATCAAGTTTCTCGTATTCTGAAAGCTCTGATCCTCTCTCTCTCTTTTCGATGAAAATGACAGTTATATAAAGTATTGTCATCATCGTCTCTCCCTCTAATATCACACTTCAAGGGGAATCTATTATACAAGAAAATGACCTCCTCATCATCTCATAGGAGAAAGGAAAGATGACTGAAAGACTAACCGAGTTCACATAACTATTTGTCAAGCTAACACTCTCCAGGAACTAGCAACCTATTTTATAAAGTTTCCTAGCCATGCATCAGGTGCCTTAGTCCCCAGGGTAACTCTGTATATTTCCTCGAGAAGAGCATTAGTCAACTTAAGTGATTTCTAAAGGTTAAAGGAGAAAATCGACCAAGAAATATCCCTATATTCACTCGTATGTCAACTCATAAAAGCAGGGAAACATCTAGATTCGACTTATATGGAGGAATTACTATTCCTAATGGAGTCTATAAATGGGGAAAGAGCACTAAAGCATGGTGTTGGCTTGTTAAGGCCTAACCCATGTTCAAAATTTTTTTAGCCAAACAAATCCCGAAACTACCATCCCTTTCAGCAATAGTCCATGGAGCGCGAACGGAGGTCTCACCCGAGGTAGTATGGGAGGGTGCTGGAACTAGTTTTCTGCACCCTAGCGATGTCTTAATGAAATCTGGAATGGTCGTGAACTGATTCTATGCACCTGTACAACTTCGCGCAACAGTGTGACCTTCGCATAGCTCTGTACAGAGCACGAAGGGGCGCTATCTAGATCCTTTACCCTTATGGTGTTATTATTATAGATCTGACTTAATTTTTTGGGCCTAGTATTCTTATTTACTCATTTAACATTTATAATCAATGCTCGCAATCATAAGCTGTAAAGAGATGCAAGGATATAACCAAAACATAAACACACAGATCAGATGCGCAATATTCCATAATCAACTTATCTTTTATTAACCTTTTGTTCCAATACAATCCAATTCCACCCTACACACTCAGCTACAGGGGTTTGTGCACATAGATGCGACTCTACCAGGCCTCTGCACACACAGTTGCAGAGCCTCTTCCTACTCCTACAACCCAAGACTCAGACTTACAGACTCAAAGTGAATATTGCATTCAAAAACCCATATCACTTAAGATCACATCTAACCAAGCTTGCTTCTACAATTAGAGCCTCACTCTATTTATACATTCCCATGGTTTGCGGACCATGGGTAGGCTGACCCATTCTAATTAAATTTCCATATTTTAGGGCAAAAAGCCCTTTGACTTGACTCATTACAATTCATGCTCCGCGCACTTCGTGAAGCCTTTACAATACCATTACCCAAAATTGTGGCCTTTAAGCCCCAAAACCCTTATGCGGGGGATCTGCTGCCCAACAGGCCCCCAACACAAACATCATGACTCATCCTAAGTCACTCAGATGGTGCGGTGATCTTTGAGCAAAGTTCATCCAACAACCCTTGTGCTTTGTTTACATTTGCAGAACATTCTTCCATTGTCTGATGTACCCGTTGTGCACGTATCTTTGATCCTTCATTTTCAAGTGCAATTCCTTGTCTGAGTACATATACGCCCTTCATTTATGCTAGCTTTACCTCGATCTTGGCAGTGACCATGAACGATTCCTCGAGCCAAGGTTGGATGTGTTCCTTAAGCACTGCTTCTTTTTGACGTGCGACATCCACCTATGCCTTGCGAGCCTAGGCCTCCTTCATCTTGGCCAGCCGCTGAGTAAGGGAAACTGTCTATGTGGTCCCTTGGATATTTTCATAGGTCTGTTGTAATTCCCGCACTTCTATCTCTAACCACTATAACATTGGGTCTTCCTGTAATGAAGTGAGTGTGACGAGTGACTGATCTAACAAGCCTATGCACTCCTGTATGGCACGCTCTATTGCTTCCAACCTTGATTGAATGCCATAGTGCCATTGTTCTCTAATCTCTGGTAGTGTAGAGGGCAATGGCTTTAGCCTCAGCTCCGCAATTTGCAAGTTGATGTCCAACTGGATCCTTGTTTCTTCCTCCTTCGCCTCACGGAATCCACTGGCCAATTTGTGGATCCGTATACCTGCTAATAAGTCTATTGCAATCTCTAGTTTGGGGATGCAATGACATGCTTCCTCGATGATTTTCTCCAACTGTTGAGTCTATGCTACCGCATCATTGTGCTGGAGGCTCAGTTGCTCAATATTGATTCATTGTTCACTGAGCATCTGTACTATGCGTCCTTCCCTAGCACGAAGCTCTGTCGTTGCTCCATCCTGCAGCTGGTATAATATCTCTCATAGAAGGCAGCCAAGTTTAGTCAAAGTCCCTTGAGTCAGCCTACCATGGCTCTGTCCTCTGTGTTGTCCACTGCCAGTGCCCCTTCCAACAACGTGATGGTATTAGCCATTTTAGCCTGCAGCAACTACTCAGTTGCTGATGTACCCATAGCCCCATAGGTGGCTACCATTCCTTTTTGTGGGGGCCACACTTGAAGTTCTTGGAGCTGCATCCTGAGTGCCCCCAACACATTTTTCTACTCCATCATTGCCTCCGGGAGCACCTCCCTGGTGACTTCGTGAACTCTGTCGCCAATGTCATATAGGTCACCCTCGATTAGTGTAATAGGCTCCCCCTCCAACTTGGAAGCCTTGGTTTTCTTCTGTGGCCCAGTTCATTCTATCACACATGGCCATTTCAATTGTGTAGAGGTGGTGCTTGGGTTCACACCTTCCATCGTATCATCTGTCCCCTACCCTATCGTAGTCGCCACAGTTGCTGCTGTCTTTTCCGCGGTGGCCTTTGCTGCCTCCTGAGCCACCCTACTTATTTAGCTAGTTGTTCATTCTGCTTCTGTTGTGCTAGTAGCTTGGTGGCAACCTTCTGCCATTGAATCTTCATCTCATCGTGCACCCCCAAATCTGGTGCACACCATTCTGATGGCCATGTGTCGAGCACCGTGAAAACAATGTCATCTATTGCAATGAAGGGGAGTGTGGTCCACTTCTGCTCTGGATCCTTCTGCACTCTAATATGCACATTGTGCATATCGTCTTTAAAGTATGCAAAGCTCTTCAGACTGTCATATACTGAGGCAGATAGGCACATTTGTTTGTTGATCCACGGTCGTATGCTCACCTCCATCAGTACTCATAAGAACTTGATTTCCCGTATTCACGTGACATCCTTCATTGCCCATAGTGACGCATATTTGGCTACCTTTGGCTACTCCTGGTCAAGGGGAGGAAACTCACTATCCTCAGGCAAGTCACCTATGACTAACACGATGGATAAGAGCAACCATGCGTAGTGGAAGGTCTTACCCTACTCTTGGGCCTCCCCACAGTTCATCAAGAACTCATCACAGAAAAACTACACCCAGTTGAACTGTACCCCTTCTACGCATTGCTCAGCCAACACGATGACCATTGCTAGTACCTCATTTCCACGACATTTTCTCATCACTTTTCCTACCAACAACTGGATAGCGACGCGGACCCCTTTGTTCTAAATACTAGTGATAATATAACCCCTCTGCTTTTTTTCCAACTTATATTTTTTTTCATAGCCTCCGCAATCGCCATGTTTCCACTTGCACTAGCTATTTCCACAAGGTCCCATATCGTATAGGGAAGTCGATAAATCTTATGAATGAGCTCAGTCGTGATGGGTATGGGCTCCTCCAGCCACAAGTACCCATCATGCACTAGGAAAATTAGTTTCTTGATGACAAATATCCTTAGTGGGGCCCGATAAAAGTGTGGAATCGATAAGAGGTGGAGTAGCCCAGCCTCATCCACTCATGCAACCATGTCCATGGCTGTAGTGTTCTAACTGCCACCCCCTCAATGCTTTGTTCCATTAGCTAGCTAATTTCCAAATGAGGGAACTTCTCTCTATTCACGAGATCCTAGTCTTCAAACTTCATAGTCGGTATGCGCCCACAACCAAACCTTCAAACAAAACTCCTTCGCGGAGGAATGGGGTGTTGAGTGTGCTTCTAACAGCATCCAAATCATTAGGTACCTTTAGCCTCCCTTTCCATAGAGGGACATACTTGGGTAGCTTTGTTGTGGCACATACTAGCTGGATATCATATCCCACCTCTTCCTCTGGTTCCATTTCTTCTACAAAGGTCTTAGGATCCTCCTCCTCCTCATCATCACTTTCAATATTAACCATTTTTCCCTTTTCTTCCATTGACAGTTTGTCGAATTACAGATTTTGTGGAGACATATGAACTAGTCCTACTACCTATGGGTCCTTTTTGGGCCTTAGTGTCCAAGGCAATTTAGGGATTTTAGGTGCATCACCTATTTGTAGTATAGAACTCTATGTGGCTCCCTTGGTTGTTGACATTGTTCTGATCAAGGAATCCTATGTATCCTTCGGTAATGCTTCAAACCACAGACTTGCTTTTACAACCTCCAAGTTCATCATGTTCATGCCTACTTGATAACGCAACAATTTAAAAATGTCAAGGGTTGTTCAGTGGAGGGCCACTTGTGATTTATAGGCCTTTTTGAATTCGAATTCGACCGTTCCCCTTGGATTCGACTCATTAATGCGAGATAGGCAGCAGATAGTCCCAAATCTCATTATGACTTTGTGTCTTAATTACCTATTGTCTGCTCCTCGTTGTCTTAAATTGGTCATCTTGTCATGAACAGTGACACCAATGGTCACTTTCTTACCTACCCGTGCGATAGCGTAGTGCTCTGTGCACAAACGTGACTTGTGCATCAGACTGATCCTATACACGACTTCCGTGTCATGCAGCTCCCATATAGACTCGTTTATAGTCTTGCACTCTCTTTCAACTGCTTGGAGCATTGAGACTGTGCTCCCTACGGATAGTTTGTTGGAAATAATACTGAGGGGGGGGGTGAATCAGTATTATCAAGTCAATTATTTTCTTTTTCAAACCCAGATCATATACGCTACTTCAGCCAGTGAAAACCACATATATATGCAACTACAGATAAGGAAACCCGTGTATACCATGCTGACTTATAATTTAATTTATCTTACAGATGTTGATCTTTAATCTATGTATCAGAGTCAAATAAACAGTAACCAGAAATAGTGAAACAAAGCAGAAGACAATCACACACAAGAACACAAGATATAAGGTGGAAACCCAATGTGGGTGAAAACCACCTGCTACAATTTGTCTCTATCTTCCTTTATTTAGAAACTTATTTTTACAATGTTTTTGTACTGGTGCAGTCCTTTACCAGTACGCAGGCTGCTACCTGCAGAGAGCTACAAACCTCTCTCATTCTCCAGCTTTTCTTGGAAGGGAGCTACAACCCCCTTAGCTCTTGTACTAGCTGGGATACTAGTACGCAGGCTACTACCTGCAGAAGGCTACAACCTTCTCTTTGCTTCCAGGGACCACGTTTCATAAATTTTTAGACTGGATCCATGAACATCAATCAAACATCAAGAATTTCTGTATCATATAATCTCCTTTTCACCAATTAACACTGAATCAAATAGACACTTCTCTGACAGCTGTACCCAGACCAGTAACAGTAACCACACACCAAATTCTGAACCCAGAAGACTGCAACAATAAACAGAAGCAGCTAGAAGATAATTCAAGGGATGTACGCTACTTCAAGAACCAGAAACCTGCATGTATAAGCTTCTGTGTTTGGACCAACCTACGTATACACAGTTTTAATTCACAGAACCCGCGTGTGTACGCACCTTTGCTTCATTGAACCTGCATACAGATCTATAAAGGATAATTCACTCTTTCAAACATTCAGACATTAGTAAACCAGATTACCAGATTTATAGATCAAGAAAGCGCCACATAGAACAGATCAAAATCATACAAAGATACTATCATTCAGCCCTTAAGATTTTGACCCATCAATAGAACTTATCCTTCTCCTTGTGCTCAGGTTCCATCTCCATTCAGATCTAGATCTGCACCATAACCCAATCACAGTATTCCAAATCTAGCACTTTATCAGATATTCAATAATTCAGATGAATCCTTTGCCAAATGATCTCCTTCCTCTTTTATAGCCTTAGGTCTTTCATAATACCACGGTCCGAAAACCATAACAATTCAATACCATGGACCCAATACTTGGGATCAACACTTATGATGAGATACCATGGCCCAAAACCATAGGTTCAAATACCAAGGACTAAATACCACGGACCAAAAATAAGTTCTCCCACATGTACGTGCTTTTCCTTACATGAAAGTGCATGTATATGCATACGCACCTTGGGAACGTCCAACCTGCGTGTATACACAGCTTCGTCAAAGTGAACCTGCGTATATATCTTTTTCTTCTTTCTGAGTGTCTGAACTATGATTTTTCACTAGAGTGAGTTGCCATCAAGGACAACACCTATGCCATAGCGCCAAACCTATGCCATAATGCCAACAATCTCCCCCTTTGGACTTGATGGCAACCCCAAGATCCTCAAAGTCATTCTCCCCCTTGGTCATCAAGGGAAAAGGGTTGTGCTCTCCCTGAGTACATGATGAATTCTCTGCTCTGCTGTGCTAACCAAGCTCCCCCTGACTTGTAGGCAAGATCTGCAAAAAGATGTTTTTCAAGAAGAACCATGACTTATACATCATAAAAGACCTTCCTATCACCAACAGATTCTATACATACATCCATCACCCAACCAAGTGGGGATACACCACAAATTTACATAAGACAACCAAGTACATTACATCATTCTTCCCAGGCATAGTGAGGAAACCAAAATAGGTCATTACATGACCTTGAAAATAAATGATATACATGACATAGAGATGAAATAACAAGACTTATGAAAGTCACTAATAACTTATATCAACAGCATATGACAATCACTCTACAGATCAGTGACCATGTTTTCCTTCTATTCTCCTTTTGTAGCTGATCCACCTGAACCCAAAACAGCTTGTGTACTTGAACCAAAAGCTTCTAATGTAATGTCAACAATGCATTATTAGAAATTTATCTGCTCACCCTGAACCTGTGCTAGATGGTCTCTGTCAGACCCATATCAGACTCTCTTCAAATAGAGTTTGTCCCCACTGATTCCCTTCAAACCATCATATATGCAACTGTATCTGCATAAATTGGCATATGTACACGGGTCCTCCTCATGCAACTCGCGTACAACCATATTTCTCTCAAACAAACAGGTTTCAACAGTAAGATGATGCATCAACTACCCCTAGATTATGTTTGAGGTATTCAAATGTCTCCCTGGGTAGTGGTTTGGTGAAAATATTAGCAACTTGTTCCTTGGAGGGAACATATTCCAATTTGACCTTTTGTTCCAACACTTATTCCCAGAAAAAATGATACTTGATCGGTATGTGCTTGGTCTTTGAATGCATGACTGGGTTCTTTGAAATGCTGATTGCACTTGTATTATCACATAAGATGGAGATAGGTGGAGTACAAGTGATTTGAAAATCCTGCAAAGTTTGCATCATCCAAAGGAGCTGTGTGCAACAAGATGCAATAGCCACATATTCTGCTTCAGCTGTAAATAAAGCAATCGAACTCTGTTTCTTGTTGAACCAAGATACCAATCTGGAACCCATAAAGAATGCACCACCACTAGTGCTTTTCTTGTCATCCACACTTCTAGCCCAATCTACATCTGTATAAGCATGAAGAGTGAGATCCATATCTCTAGGATACCATAGGCCATAGTTTTGAGTTCCTTGAAGATACTTGAAAATTCTCTTTACTGCCTGAAGATGAGATTCCTTTGGATTTGCCTGAAATCTTCCAACCATTCCCACTGCATGCATGATGCCTGGTTAGGTACCTGTTAGATAGAGCAGACTTCCAATCATGGATCTATAATTTGGTTGATGCACTGTTGATGATTCATCATTTTCACTGAGGCTGCATCCTGTAACCATAGGGGTACATACAGGTTTCGAATCTTCCATGCCATACTTCTTGAAAATCTGCTTGAGGTACTTGGTTTGAGATAAAAAGATACCGCCTTCATTTTGTTGGATCTGTAATCCAAGAAAATATGTCAGTTCTCCAAGCAAGGACATTTCAAATTCTTTCTGCATTACCAAGGCAAAGTTCTAACTCATGGCTTCTTCATTGCTGCCAAAGATGATATCATCAACATACACAACAAGTATTAGCAATTTATTATTTTCAATTTTTATATAAAGATTGCTATCTACTGATCCTTTTGAGAAACCTTGTTGATGAAGATATTTGTCCAAACAGTAATACCAAGCCATGGAGCTTGTTTAAGACCATAGAGAGCCTTCTTAAGTCTGCATACAAGGATGAATCCATCTGGTTACTCAATATAAACTTCTTCTTCTAAGTCTCCATTCAGAAAAGCTGATTTCACATCCATTTGAAATACTTTGAACTTCTGAAAGCTTGAGAGAGCAAGGAACATTCGGATGGCCTCAAGTCTAGCAACGGGA
>APFE030137421.1:1290-24902 GCA_000404065.3 Pinus taeda
GGATCAGGGAGCGTGGTAGCATTTGCTGAGGCTCACGACAGCCTTGGACCTTCTCTCACACCAAAACAATAAACGCAAGTAAAAGGAAATGACAAAAAGCAGCATGAAATGAAATGGACAGCAGTAAATGAAACAACAATTAGAAGAACTACATCTCGCGAGTTAAAGCCAACTTACTCACATTCTGCAATAAAATAACAATCTTCAAAAGCGATTTCAATGAACTTTACTTTATGAGACGATATTCACAAATGAATTATGGAACAACAGTTCATTATAAAACAGGAACGTCAATCATATATACGCAACACACTAATATAGCAATCTGAGACTATTGGATGATATAACTATGTTTCTAAACAGAATGATGCTACTGTCAAATCCCACAAATATTCATACCAACACTCTGTTACAGAAATGGCTGAATAAAGATACAATTCGACCCCGGGTGATTTCAATTATATAGTGCAGAGTTCTTACATGGAGAAATCATTCATTCATTAATCATAAAAGAACATAGCGTATCATATAAAGAATGTATCAGACTGCTAAGTAATAAAGATAAACAGTCCACACGCAGATTACCATATAATGATACAAAGGCAAGTGTCCTTTGGAGCCGGGCCCTTAGCTTCCGATGGTACACCGCCTTAGATTACTCCAAACGCAGAGACGGAAAGAACACCAAGTCTTTTATATTAATCGCATCCACAAAAGTATAACAAAATCAGGTCTCAATGAGCCTCAACGATCAACGTTTATTCTGAAACTGTAGAATTACAAATAACAATCCTCCTCCCGTCCTCTGATCTTTGGTTTCATTAAATAGACAAATATCAGAGCATAGATAATTACAATCATGATTTGTTTTACAAAATTGGATTGATTCCAACCATTTTATCAACAAGAACAAGGCGTATTTGGCTTTGTAGCTAAGATTTGGAGGGCGGCCGCAACAACAAATCTCCGAAAATCGTGCTCAAAGAACCCTACGTTTCTCCCTGTACAGGCCGAATTTGGGCAAACTGTTATGCATGAAGATAATTGGGCCCGTTCTGGACAAAACCCATGTTCCGGATTTTCCAAATTCATCTTCATTTGCTCAGAATATTAACCGTAAAACTGTCACTCCTTAAATCAGCGAATTTCTGAGTTGGCTGATTTAAAAATCAAATCTTCAATCTAAAAGTTACTTGGGAGCTAAAAATGGTAAAATAAGGTTAAACCAACTTATTAGACTGTCATTGGTAAAATAATGCATAATCATCAATTTATTAGAATAAGGAGAATAAATAATATTCATCATGAGAGCATAAATCATTTATAAAATGGATTTAAATGATAAATTATAATAAATGACATGATGAAGAATGATGGAAATGGGTGGAATAAACGTTCACAAGTGACAATAATCATGGCATATTAACGACCCCACATCACACTGGAAATCAACTTTGGAAGAGTATGGAAGAACCTCTCTAGGATGGCACTCGAAGTCCCTTGAAGAAAGGGTGAGTTCTCTGCTCGGAAAACTCGTGCTAAACAACAAGTGACCAGGCTAAGCAGCTCGAACAACTAAGAAGAAATTCGATATGCCAAAAAGATGTCAAATGAAGAGAGCTGCCTCCTTTTTGTAGATTTCGTGGAGCCTTTTTCCCTCCTTTGTGGGTCCCTCACTAAGCCTTCGATTTTCCCTCTCTTGCATTTCGAACCATTGGCTAAAGGAGTGCGTATTTCCTTGTGTGGGTGGCCCCACATGCCAGTAACAAAGTCCCAAAGTAACTTACTTCTAACTCCTAAGTCTTCTAATAAAAATGAAATGAGCCTCGTCACCTCCTAAATTGGCACCAAAATATAGAAATTAGTCCTGTTCCAAAATAATTTAGGAGGGGATATTACATATGCGTTCATGCATCTTACCAAAAGAAGATATCCTTCTTCTTAGAGCATTCATCCATCCTATCTACAACTAATGATGACCTAACATAATCTATCAAATATATACATACCTCTTTTCTTCTTTTGATCATCTAGACTTCCTTCCTTCGATAGCTTCCTTTCCTTGCTTGAAAGTTCTTCAACCATGTTGACATGCTGCACTCCTTTGTCACCATGCCATCATCCTTCTAAACAATGGATCTTGTTACCCACCATTTTGTGGGTGATATCCCTATGAGAAATTTTTTCTCCAAGATGGTCCTCAGCCAGCAGCGAACAACCCCTTACAACCAACAACTAGCTTGTTGTGCCACTTCTCTGCCACGTGATCTAGCCATGTGGTCCCTCACCCATTTGTCATGATTGTATGTTGGAATGTGGGCCTCCCAAACCTAAAAGTATGCCTTGTCATTTGGTAATTGAGTATTGTAGTTTACTTATCATGGAGACTTTTGGGCATGAATTAATGGGGGGATTCAGCGGAAAAAGTGGGCTAAGTCTGTGCTCTTGTCCCCTAGACCTATTTTGGATGTTACCCTTGGACCCTAGTCTCGTGGGATCTCTTTTACTAACCTTTGGGCTCTCGAGTTGGTACTTCATGGGAAACCCCAATTTTGGCTGTGTGGTACCGCTCCCTCATCCACATACATCACTTCTGCTTCGCTCATTATAATCCCATTCATCATTTCTCCCACTTGGGTCCACATTCCTCCACTAGGTCTGTTGATATTTGTAGCATTGGATGTGTTCTAGCCATGAAACTTTGTGGACAGGCTAGAATACATGTATTCTCCAAGCCCCAAAAATTGTTTTTGGAAATTCCATCCAAAGACGACTTAATTAAAATAATTAACTTTTTAACTCATTCCTAAGTCTAAACTTAGGAAATTTGGTTAATTGAAGGGTATTAATTAAGTCATAGTGTGAATCTTCTAGAAGAAGACATAGATTGATTTCTAGTTAATCTTAGCCATTGATTATGTTTTAATCTTGGTTGTTGAAGCCTCAATGAGGGATTATAAGAAGAAATTCGATGGGGGTTGGAGAACACACTTGAGTAGCAAGGAATTTGATATTGCTAGGAAACTGAACTCCAGAGTAGCAGTTGTGTGTTGCTAGAGGTGATTTAGTAATTTCGAAGCAGTAAGAGTAGAGATAGCAAGGTTAGAAGGAAGTTTTTCCAGTCCGGTGAATGCATAGCAAAGAGATGGAGAACTCCACAGAGAGGCTGACACAGTGCAGAGAGGCAGTGTAGTGCATCAGAGGGAGATCCGTATTTTATTGGGGAGAGGTCGAATTTCAGAGCTAGAAACCAGAGTGGGAGCCCAGAGACCAAGATAATCGAGTTTCTAGAGTAGCAACTGATCAGTTAGCGAGAGAGACTCTAGTATGAACTCGGTGATGTAGAATTGTGTAGAGTGACGCAAAGGCAACGCAGAAGCAGTGAGGAGCAACTCATCTTGAGCCAAGGTCAGTGTTGGATCACTGATGGAAGTGAGATTTTTTTTCACTAGGTTTTTGTCAATCATTCTCTCTGTATGGATTGCTAGATTAAGCATCCATAGATTTGTACTCGGATTTACTATTGCATAATAATCAAACCCTCACCTGCTACATTAGTTTCCCCAAGTTGGGTTTTTCTGGGGACTTTAGTCCAAAAATAATTGCATATATGTGTGTGCACATCTATTCTTCCAGTGTTTTTATTTCTTCCGCAATATTTATTTTGTGAAGGCTGCAATGTATATGTTTCAATATTTGTTGTAGGAAATTGCAAATAACTTGTTTGATTAAATTAACGAATAGAATAAATATTATCAGTTACTGCAGTAGGAATTGGGTCACCAATTTTTCACATGGTATTAGAGCACAAATTGTAAGTCGGAGAGCTCAGTAGCAGAAGAGGAGAAGCAGGTTCGAATTTTTGCATAGGCAGCAATTCGAAACCCCAAAGGTAGTGTAGTCCTTGGGCCAAGAGGGTCGAGTTTTGAGGAAAAGTCTATTTCTCCAAGTGACTCGACAAAGAAATTAGATTTTCAAAATCAAAGCTTACCAAAGGCAGAAGGGAGCAACTATATTTTCCTTGCAGAGCAGATCTCCCACTGGGATGCAGATTTTGTAGCAGTTTGCTAGTGCAAATAGCGTTAGGAGGAAAGAAGAGCACACACTGAGGGAATTCTTTCCTCAAGGGGCTTCTAGCCAAGAAATTCGAATTTTCCGAGAAGAGTAGCAACAATTGTGTGCAAAATTTCCCACTCCAGAAGGGAGTGCGAATAGCTAGGCAATAGCCGCGCAGAGAAGAAGAGGAGTTCAACATTTTTTAGAGAGATGGCATCAGTTGGGTTGAGAGATCAAGTTCAGCTGGAGGGAGCTTACAACTATGTGATCTAGAAGGCTAGAATTTCCTGCCTTCTAGATAAAAAATGATCTCAAGACTAATATCGATAGTGTGGTAGCTGTATGCGTAGATGCAGATCCGCTTAAGAAGTACAAGAAGTAGATGGCTAAAGCTAAGAGGTTGATCCTCGATGGGGTTCGAGAGCATGTGGTATCTCACATAGTTGTCAAAGATACTGCCCGACAGATGTGGGAAGCACTAGCTATGCTGTATGAAGGATCTTCCGAGCAATGAAAGATGTATCTTGAGGAGTAGCTGAGATGCATGAGGATGCAGAAAAGGGAGCGTATAGACCCCTTCCTTACTAGGCTTCAGGATGTGCAAGACCAACTGTCTTCAGTAGGGTCAACACCTCAATCTACAGAACTGGTGCAGTTAGCTTTGAATAACGTTTTCGAAGAATGGCAAGCTTTCGTCTAGAGTATCTTGGGCAGAGAAAAACTGCCAGATTGGGATCGTATGTGGGCTGATTTGCAGCAGGAGAAGATGAGGTGAGATCTGGTGAAGAGCACCATCAATGGTAGCAGCAACAGTAGTGGGACGAAGCAAGTAAAGGAAGAGGAGAATGCAACCCTTGCATCATAGGGGCAACAAGAGCAATGCAAGAGGAAGAAGGACATTTCCAAAGTGAAATGCTTCAGATGTGGTGAGCTTGGCCACTACAACACTCGAAGTCCTCTAAAAAAGATGGACAAAGAGGGGAAGTAGGATCAACAGGCTGCATTCGCAGATATCGACAGGCTGTCCTCCAGATTGGAGGAAGAGTTTGCCATGATCACTGAGATACCTCCAGGGGTGGGGTGGGGTGGGGTGATTTGGTTTTGTAGCCCTAGAGAGCTACAAGATGGGAAGGATTCCTGAGGAGGTCCATCTCATGAATTAATACCTTGCTACAGGAGCCCATAGTATGCAGTAGTAGGATGGACCAGTGGTAGTTGGTGCAGTCAGGTGCTAGAGTGATAAATAGTGTAGCTAGTAGTAGGTCAGATACTAGGCAGCGTAGTGTAGAGTTGGCAGCAGTGCAGTTGGCACAGAGTAGGGTCAATAGCAGCCCAAAGTCTAGTAGCAATCAAGACTTAGGTGACAAATGTGTCATAATGACCTCAATTGGTTCAATATTTTGTATGCTTTTTTGTTGCAGTTGTTGCAATTGCAACAACGACAGTTAGAGAAGGTTGCAGTGCAGATACTGTGTTGGCAGTAGTTTAGTAGGGCCAGAAGCAACACACGTATGTAGCAATTAGAGTTGCGTAGTAGAGCCAGAAATCAACAGCGTAACAGGAGGTGTTGCAGAGACAGGGTGTTTCTTCAGTGCGTTGTAGCGCTAGAACACATTCCTCGCTAAGAGGGAGTGTTGATTTTTGTAGCATCAGATGTGTTCTAGCCACGAAACTTTGTGGAGAGGCTAGAATACATGTATTCTCCAAAACCCAAAAATCGTTTTTGGAAATTCCACCCAGAGACGACTTAATTAAAATAATTAACTTTTTAAATGATTCCTAAGTCTAAACTTAGGAAATCTGGTTAATTGAAGGGTATTAATTAAGTCATGGTGTGAATCTTCTAGAAGAAGACATAGATTAATTTTTAGTTAATCTTAGCCATCGATTATGTTTTAATCTTGGCCATTGAAGCCTCAACGAAGGATTATAAGTAGAAATTCGATGGGGGTTGGAGAACACACTTGAGTAACAAGGAATCTGATATTGCTGGGAAACCGAACTCCAAAGTAGCAGTTGTGTGTTGCCAGAGGTGATTCAGTAATTTCGAAGCAATAAGAGTGGAGATAGCAAAGTTGGAAGGAAGTTTTTCTAGTCCGGTGAGTGCATAGAAGAGAGACAGAGAACTCCACAGAGAGGCGACGCAGTGTAGAGAGGCAGTGCAGTGCGTTAGAGGGATATCCGTATTTTGCTGAGGAGAGGTCAAATTTCAGAGCTAGAAACTAGAGTGGGAGCCCGGAGACCAAGATGATTGAGTTTCCAGAGTAGCAGCTGATCAATTAGCAAGAGAGACACTGGTCTGAACTGGGTGATGCAAAGGCAAGGCAAAAGCAGTGAGGAGCAGCTCCTCTTGAGCCAAGGTCAGTGTTGGATCACCGATGGAAGTGAGATTTTCTTCACTAGGTTTCTGTCAGTCATTTTCTTTGTATGGATTGCTAAATTAAGCATCCATAGATTTGTACTTGAATTTACTACTGCATAATAATCAAACCCTCACCTGCTACACTGGTTTTCCCAAGTTGGGTTTTTTCGGGGACTTTAGTCCAAAAATAACTGTGTATATGTATGTGTGCATCTATTCTTCCAGTGTTTTTATTTCTTCTGCAGTGTTTATTTTGTGAAGGATGCAATGTATATGTTTCGATATTTGTTGTAGGAAACTGCAAATAATTTGTTTGATTAAATTAACGAATAGAAGAAACATTATCAGTTGTTGGAGTAGGAATCGGGCCACCGATTTTTCACAGGGTCCACATAGGGTGTTAGGATATTCCGACACATAGGAATAGCTAAGTATAACTTGGTCTAGTATAGAGTTAGGTAAAGTGTGTTTCTTTACTATGTACATTTGTAACTTACAATCCGACGGTCACGATATGTAGTGATCTGACGGTTCATTCTCTCCTCGGTATTACTGACACTTGATCCGTGGCTTGACACCCGATTGGTCCATGAATTCTATTTAAAGCGCATGGAGGGTCAATTGTAGGTTAACCGTGCATGAGAGAAGCTTATGTAAATTTTCATTCTTTTATTAATAAATTGCCTGTAGTAGCCACGTTGGCACAGGCCGTGGACTGTTTCCCTTTCTGAGGGTTTTAACCATGTCAAAATACTAGCGTATTGATCTGTGATCTGTTTGTGAGTGGTGTCCTTTTGGTGTTCTGTCTGAGGAACTTACCCTGTATATTCCTACAGTCAGCTGCCATAATTCTTCAATCTCCATCTCCAGCACATCCTTAGACTTGTCTATACTTTTCCACTTACTTATTCTTCTTTCTCTATGTTTCAGGTTGCTGCTGCTATCCGCTAACTCTTCAAACTATTGTAGGTTATTTTCAATTTGTAGTTGCTGGTTTTTTAATTTTTCTTATACTTTTGCTCCAACTTTTGCTCTTGCTCTTACTTTGACTCCTATGCTTACTGAATCTTTTTCATCCTTACCCTTTGTCAAGATTATCTCTGTCTACACTGAATCCTGACTTTCTAGCATTATCTCCAACAATTGAACATCTATGTTCCATGGATTAAATTCTTCCATATAATCTTCTTCTTCCATTTTTGTTTGGTTGTCCATCTGGGCCAAATTTCCCCCAGCATCTGCAACTAAACCTGCACTCATAAAACACTTGTTAAAATAAAAATCATAAGGCTTCTGTGCCTTATCTCCCTTTGGCAACAATTTAGCTTGTTGCTTTGTTTTCTCCTCCTCTATCAGCACATCAGTATGCTGATTTGAATTCTTAGCAGAATTCATGAGGCTGTCAACTAGTCTCTCCTCCACACCATCTGTTCTAATGATGTCTTTTTGTCCTTGTCCACTGTAGTGAACTTCTTCATTCTCATTCAATTCTGATTTTACAACCCGAACACTTGCTTTTTAGTCTTCTAGCCTTTTCTCCAAAAGACTTAACTCCTGCCACAAATTTGCCATCTCGCTTGGAATTTCTCCCAAAATTTTTGTACAATCCTTACTATCTTCTTCTTTGTCACAAGCATAACTTATTGACACTATTTCTTCATTCTCGCTTAGAATAAAATTCTGATCCTCCATCTCTTTGATAGTCTTAGATGTTTTTTCATCACTCTTCCTTTGATCATTTAAGAAAACCAATTCCTTGTTATCCTCTTTAATAGCAAGTTTCTTATCATAGGACATAACTGTCTCATCCCCACTGAAGATATTTCCTCCATTAAGCGTGGAATTTATGAACTCCTTTTGTTGTAATAACTCAACTTGATCTTCCTTTGAAAGGCAGTCATTATCATACTTTACCCAGGAATTTTCAGCTTCATTCAAGACATTTCCATAAAATGGTTTATCTTCTGCAACACCTGCATTCATACACAAGCTGACAGTTGTAAAACCGTGAGACCTCATCATCTCATTTGATGGTTCAGTCACCAATTCCTCCTGTTGTTCCAAGTCCTTTACATGACTTAGAAATATTTCGATGGTCTTCTCCTCAATCTCATCAAGTCCTTTACTTGATTGCTTGATATCCTTCTCTACTTCCTCTTTTAAAACATAATTTAGATTCTGCTTGTCTTTTTCCCTCTTTACGACAATATCAACAAATTCTCCTTCTTTACATGTTTCACCTGTAAACATACACAAATTATCAGAGTTAAAATCATTAGACCTTTTTCCCTCACTTGAAGTTTCAGCCTTCAAGTCTTCATCCTCACCCAGAACTTCACCCTGCTTTGGTTCACAAATGGACACTTCCATTTCCAACTCAGCGTCTCTGAGTTTTTCCATCAACCACCTTACTTGCCTCTGTTGTAGCTTTCTCTGCAACTTATGCCACTTCACTGGCTTCTTCTTTAATACCCAGCCTTGTCTCTGGCTTTCCTCTAGTATCCTCATCAATACATCGAGTTGTTCTTTCAGCTCTGCAATCTCTCTGTCAAATTCCTTTTGACTCATCCTCTTGCCATTTGCCTTGGCATTTTCTTTCTTCATCTTTCTTATGTTGTTTTCTTCTTCAGAACCTCTGCTATGAATATCAGTAGCCATCTTCTTCTCTATCTTTGTGAGCTCCTCACTCACTTACTACGAGCTGCATTAAAGCTTCTACAACAACAAGTCCTCCCTACTGCCACTTACCTCTCCTTTAGGCTTCAACCATCTGCACCTTCTCAAGAACACAATTGTCCTCTTGTATTTCAATCACCATGAAATACTTGGTTCTGACCACTTCTTCTTTCGCTTAGAAAGTCTTACTAGTTTCCCTCATTACCTTGGCAATTCTACCCACATCCTTTGTAGAATTACCTTTGTGAGTTGCAACAATACCTCTACAGTAACAAGTCTCCTTCTTGCTACATATGCTTTACTAAGCTTCTCTCCTCTGAGCTCAGTCTTTCAGCATCTCTCTAGTTCTTTCCTCTTGAACCATTTGAGCACTCCTTGCTCTTAGGCTATTGCTGCAACCTTCTCACCTCCTTATGTTGTCACCTGTGTATCAATGTTATTCAAATCAAAGATCATTCCTAAGCTTTCAAAAGTTTGCTTCTCAGTTTCCTTTTGAAAATACCCTTATCCTCTTTGTCCAACCTTCAATTGGATTCTTTAGGTTCACATTTGAGTGAATCTCCACTTTCCTCAAGGAACAACATCATAATGTTTTCCTTATGCTGCTACCTCTGCATCAATATAAAACCCACACATTCTCCAATATTCAAATCAAAACAAAACATATCACCTCACCTTCTAGATCTCTGCATGATCTTGTTCTACCATTTCCTGTACTTTGAGTGGATTGCCCTCTGTTCCTTGCATCTGCTACACATCACCTCTGTGTACCTTCTGTTTGTCAGACTAGAATCTGATCCCCTCTTGCCTGCATATACATCTTAAAACACATCTCTGTTCTAAGTCCTTTTCTACAGAAATCCCTTATTCTGTTTTGCTATCAATCGTTCGAATCACGATTATGCTCTGATATTAAATGACGCAGGGTTACCCCTGCTTACCCATAGTTTGCATGAATTATGCACATATCCTGTCTATCCCAGGAATTTTAACTCTCTGCCGATTTAAATCTTCAATATTAAGGTTAAGGCCCCATTAATCAATTCCTATGCGGAATGATTTACAAATGCCAACATAGGCTAACGCTTAAGCAATATACACTTATCGGGTCTTAATCACCCCTCAAGCCTTCAAAACTGACTTTATTTTAACCTTTCATTATAATTCATCCTATAGGGACTCATTCACCCTTCATTAACCCTTATTAAACCTTGGTCGCATATATATAAGCTTTCCCCTCTTTATGCATTGGTTATATATAATTTAACCACATAAAACCCTTATATCCTTTGATAATGTTTGACTTATAGTTTAACACATAAACCTCTTATCCGCGCTTTATTCCATTATAAACCATTTACAAAGGAAATATGCATAAACATACCTTTTCTGGCTTTATATGGCCTTTGCATAGTTATCGAGACACACCTTTATCGCTAATCGCAATCGCTCCTCTGTAGGTTTCGTTAACAAAGGCTTTTATCGCATCCGATATTAACGCAATATTGGATTTCAAATATAGTTCAACTGTGCTTATAACGATATTGGGTCTGCTTATTTCGCATGTCGCATTACTACTCTGATCTCCGAAGCCTGATTGCCGATACTTATGATCGTCGATCAACGCTTTATTGCTATCGGCATATCGGCTCCATCACTATCGCAACATCCATTGTCGTTGTCCTTTGACCTTGCGATCTCTGATTTGCGATTAGATCGTGACCATTGATCTGGTTCCGATCCAACGGCCCACGATCAATCGATAGTCGCTCATCACAACTATCCAAAGCCCGATTTTGATCTATCCATAAGGATTTTGATGATGCGATTTAATCCTGACTATTGACCTTCCAGATCCAACGATTACTGTGCATCGATACTTCACTTCTTTGCTCTTCCACTTCACCTAAACTTTACGGCATTTCTTCAGGTTTCTATGGTTTATGGGTTTTCCAAAGGTTTCGCCTTTCACTCTTCTGCTGCTCAATTCATTCTCGCTTGAGCTTACCTTTGTGATTTCTGTATCACAATCATTCCATAGCATCACTTGGTCTTCCAGTTGGTCCTACGACCCTTTACACTCCTCTGTGTATTCGCCTCGACCTGCCTGCATATATTTATATTATGCAAATCTTTGATAACACATAATTCATCATTATGTATTCGAAACACACATTTATACAGGTTTGAATCAATCCGTGTATATATATAAACATATAACAATGATTACATATCGAGACTTTGTCTCTCTTGCCTGATCTTCTGATTACAATGGCTTCTATTTACAATTTGCCTGTAGGCTTAAATCCCACTCTAACTAGCTTAACTAGCTAATTATCCAACTCTCTAACCCTTGTCTTTGCCTTTTTGGCTTACATTTATACAAAGGATTTTAAAACCAATTTATTGTTTAGATCCATAAATCCCTTAACAAAATTCATAAATCTCTTCCTTGTTCCTAAAACTCCTCTCTAATCCCTAAATTCATGAACTGACTCCTAATCTAAGATTTACAATCAATTCTCAAATCCCTCAATCTCTCAACTATCCTAAATCTCTCATGTTCTCCTATATTCGATAACATTTACAAATATGCCTCACAATATTCAATTAATTCCCTACTCTAGATTCTCTCATTAAAATCGCTCAAAACATTAATAATTACCTTTAATTCACTCTTAGGAAACCAACTTCCTTGAAAACACATACCCGTATGTCTACTAAAATACAATGAGTTTTTCTTGGGCTGGATGCTCCTACATCAAAAAGCCTCCCAAATAGATCAATATATTGTCTTTGTATTCTTTTATGCTAGAAAATATGTAAAAATTTACTTTTGTAAACATGTAGAAAGACTCAGTTCTAATACCTGCAGAAAAAATTGGGATCTGTCTCTTATAAATTTAGTCATTATCTTAATAAGAGCTCCCATAAGAAAATGGTAATGTATTGAATTCCCCATATATTTATTGTTACCAAGCTCAAATTTAATAAATCTCTTCTTATTTGTGTAAAAAAAAAACTATTAAGTAAAAATTTAACATAAATATATAAACATAAACCATAAGAAAAGTAAAAACTTTATTTTGTAAAGTTTCTATTAAGTAAAAATTTAACATTTTGAAATTTCTCCAAGAATTAATCTATTTTGCAAATTTGAAAAAATCTCCACTTAAATTACTAAATGCCAAAGCATTGAGATGTTACATAGAGAAGATAAAACAACACATATAACTATAACCCACTCAAAAATATGTTACAATAAGTTATATTAAGTATTGAGATGTTACATAGAGAAGATGAAACAATACATATAACTATGACCCACTCAAAAATATGTTATAATAAGTTATATTAATATTTTATATTAGTAATTTTTTCCCCTTTGTAAATTATAATTATTTCTTTTAGTAAAATAAAATATATTTATTAAGTTTAAAATTATTTAATAATAAAATTTAAAACTATTACAACAATAAGTTTAATAAAAATTCACTATGTTACTTGCCAAGATAAATTGTAATAACAAAATTATTGTTATGTTTTAAATCACTCAAAACTTTTATATGGATCTAATTGAAAACATATTTTAAAATTTTTGGAAGCGTTAGATATCTTAATATAATATCATTTTTTTATTATGTTATTGTTTTTAGGCCGATGACATATTAATCATGTTAGTGTATTAATTTGTTGGTACATAGAACTTTTTGCCCTTCGTATATTATTTTTTTTGGATTTCTAATGTATATATTAGGGTGTTGGGTTTTTGGGTGGTGATGTCAGCCTATCGGAAACACTAAGGCTCCAAAGCCTAAGGCGCGACGTCATTATTGTCCCGTCGCGCGACGTAAAAATATATGGTTATGTTTTTTTATATGTAAAGATTTTTATTTATGTGATGGCAAAATCTCTTTTAGATAAAAAGACTTATTGAAAGAGTCATCATAACAACACAATAGTATATGTACCATTTATATGCAATTTGAGTCATGTGATATGTATATTTAGTGAACAATTTTAGGAGGCGCCACTATGAATTGGTATGTAGTTTTTTTTTCCCTTAATTAAGTGATCAATGTTTACCATATCAACTCAATATATTTTATAATAATTAAAACTTTTCATATTAGAAAAGATTTTAATAATATAATCAACATGGTTCACCCATTAATAGTAAATGAACACCCCCCTTCACACAAAATTCAAATCCTCGATCCAATATAAAATCTTAAAGAGTCTCTGATTATAACCTATACCCTTTATTGTTCATACATAAGTACTATATTTAAATATATATAAAATTTTAAAAATTATTATTTTTTTAATTAAACAAAAAATATTAACTTCTTAAACCAAAACTAAGTGGTCCAGGCAGTACTCGCCGCGTAAATCGTATCGTTCGCTCAGCTACCCCCTCGTGGCCTACCTTGTCAAAAACCTCGCATTGAATGCGATACAGATGTCTGCAAGCTCTTATCACAGGACTGTACACCGAAGCCTCCCACCAAACAAGAACCGCACGGCCCAACACGAAGACGCGCGAACATAGTAGATTGCAAATTTGTAATTCATTTAAATTTTTCTAGATGATGAGGATGTTTCCCACCATGGAGACTAACAAATTTATTAAATAAATAGAAAGGTTCACAAGAAAAAAATGTCATTTTTATAATTTTATATACAGAGAAAATGAAAATACCAAAGTTATTATGGGTTTAATAAGTTAGAAAGTTCGAAGAGATATTAAATTGAAAAACAATTGAATTATAAAATTTGGTAAATTTATATATTATGTAGTTTTAAGAGTTAGCTCAAGTGACCATGATTAGATATAAGATTTATTTTTTTATATGCTCTTCAAAGTGGGAGTCATGGGGTTTGAGCTCTCTTGATTTCGTACCAGAGGATTTAACCTTCTATTATTCCATTCAACATGAAAGTATAAAAGAAATTATCATCTATAATATTATATATATAATATAATTCATTCTATTTATTTTATTATATTATAAATTTTATAAACTTGTTATGTTGGGATTAATTGCTTGAGAGGAGCCCAATAGTATGCTAAAACAATTTTCATCCATCAAAATTAGAAATAAAATGTAAAACGAAAACGTATCCTTAGTTTAAATTTACTCTTCTTAAGATAGAATAGTAACTTAAGAAGATGAATGGTGGCAACTACATTAAAATAAATAATTTTAAACTGATAATAAGTAAATTGACTGGTCATTACCGGATGGTTTTGAGCTCCTGTATGAGAAGCATGTCGTATTGACCCATGTTATCTCATAGATGGATATGACCTATTTAAAGGTGGAAATTAAAAGAACCTAGATCCATCTTAACTCCAAATCTACCAAGTGACTAGAGGGACCAAATCTCTTAAGATGTAAACATCTTTTAGAGTGAAAGGAGATTTGATGGAATTAAGATGGATCTAGGCTAGTTTAATAAATAATTTCATTCTAAGGGTTATAACCATTGACTTAATTTTACTATTTATTTTCATTTTATTTATTAATTTCATAATATTAATTTTTTTGGTCTAGTTGTAAAATCTCAATCCTACTAGAGGATAACTACTATCAAATGTTATAATTACTCTTAAAGCATAATTTTTTAGGGTTTATAATGCTGGAAAATTTGTCATTGATGTGAAAAGGGCCATAAGATATCAAAGGGATGTCCAGTTGGAGAAGAAAATGGATAGGCTTAAAGATGCTTTAATCCCTTTCCAACGAGTATTTGCATGCCTCTTAACTCATCCTTGTTGAGGAGAGATTGAGTTTACAAGTTGAAAAATGCTTTTTTTTTAGTCGACCTACAAAGGTACAAGTTGACCGTCCTCCTAAACAATCGTGATGGTTGAAGATGATTAAACTTGTATAAATACAAGTCATTCCTCCTCCATTTGCCACTATCTCGATCAAGCAAGCATAAGGGGTATTCAAACCTATGGAAGAAGGAAAATGTTCGTATCTCATGAACCCAACAACAAAGTGAAGGAAGGACTTTTTTGGTTGCTTGGTTAAAGGTTATTGGTTTAATTCTTTTCATCAATTTCTTTGGGAAATTCTTGAGCTATTTTTCTGCCTTCCTTTATTGCCTAATCATACATCAGATCCTTGCCTCTTAGGCACAAGAATCTCGACATATGGAGACCTAAAACTCGTACTGTGGACCTGACTTCAGACTTCTAATCTCTGTGATTTCAAACCTATGAACTTTGTAATTTCAGACTTGTGATCTTTGTGATTTCAGACCTATAAAAGACTCGGGACCAAGGCCCACAACTCAACCTTTTTGGGACTATCTCAGGGTTAGTATCTCAACCTCATTTGGACAGACTCAAATGAACCTTTAAGCAGACTTTAGCCTTGTGGAAGAGCAAACTTGACCTCAGTTTTGGAGCAATCTTTTTTGCGGAGTTTGCAATTATTTTGAGCTCAGATTGTAGACTTTTTGGAGTTGCTTCTCAAACCATCTTTGGAGCTGAGGTAAGTCCATCTTTTAAGCATTGTCGAGGACTCTTGAAACGACCTTTTATGAGCACATTTGAAGGCATGTTGTAATAGACTTTTGAGCAAACTTGTTGACCATTTGTTGAAGCACATTTGAAGGCCCTTTGGACAAAACTTGGTGACCCTTTGTAGCAGACTTTAAGAAATCTTTGTGTAGAAGACTTTGGAAGAATTTTTTGAAGGATTTGGTGCAGACTTGAAGGCATCCTTGAGATAGTTTTGAAGCATTTTTGAGCAATCTTTGGAGAATCTTTTAGAAGCATACTTTGATGTTGATCTTGAAGCAAGTTGGGTGAGATCACTTGTGAGTTTGATGATCTAAGGTATGCACTTCTTAGTTGAAATACTGATATGAAAAGGGGTATAATTGAAGTTGTTTGAATGTTATTGTAATTAGATCATTGTCCCTAGTACGAGAGCCCAAGAAAAACTTATGCTATCTTTAATTCTAGAGGGTGATAAGGTGGTGCTAGGGAAGGAAGTTGTAGCTTCTTTCAAGGGGTTGTCTTCCTCTAAGATTTACCAACTACCCTCCAAGATTTACCAACTACAACTGAAAAGGTTGCAAGCCCAAAATTTACCCGCTCCTAAATATTTATTCTATTATCTTAAAATTGAAAACTCATCTATAATAATTTTCAATTTCATCAAATACTTGTTTTTTTTAATAATTTTTTTTTTTTTAAATAATCTATACGATTTTGAGATTCAAAACTTTATTTATAAAATAGCAACTATTAAAACTATACTTTGTTTATAAACTCAATAGTCATTAAAAAACCGTCTACCGCCATACAAATTGGTCAAAATTCAAATTCCACTCTTAAAAAGAATATTCTTATTATAAAAAAAAATATTTGATTTTTTCCTTAAACCCAATTCAATTAGAATTTTTTTTGATAAAATTAAATATATTTTTCTTTACCATCATCATAATGAATAAAATATTAAAAAAAATAATTTGATCCATCATCTCTAAAAATTTTCATTAATGGATAATACCATACAAAAATTTTAAAGGAAATTTATTTCATTTAAAATTGATTTATAAATCAAATTTATTTTAAATTGAATTTGTATTCAACATTTACATCACCAAATTGACAAATGACATAGAATGAATTAGAAATTGAATAAATAGATTATATTTAAAGAATTTTTATTCATTTAATATTGGATTTGATACCTAAATTTAACATTTAAAAATATATGAAATTGTATTTTCAAAGATTTTTACAGTCACCAAAGAGTTGACAAATGACATAGAAGATAGAAGAATTTTAATTAAATAGTAGTATTTTATAATAATGTATTGAATGCTATACACATAAGAATTTACATAATTGAATGTCAATAGAGATCTACACTATTTAAATTCAACTATATATATTTAAATTTATGCCTACTGTTTACATAAATTTAAACTATTTAAAATATAGTTATTTTAATATTTTAATAATGCGTTGAATGCTTTATAGATTTATATAAAAGGATATAGGATATATGATGGTTGTATTGTGTTTGTTTTAATTTTTTATATTTTTAGTTAAATTTGTTTAAAATATAGTAGAAATTTGTTGGAATCACAAAGTTTGAAGTGTGAACTCTTCACAATTCTAGTGTTTCAAAGGTTTTTAGGATATTAAATTTATTTATACATTCAAAAACATATTTTAAACAACAAAAACTCAATTGAAATAAAAAATCTCAGTGTCGTAGAGGTTTCACGTTGTTGAATTTATTTATGCATTCAAAAACACATTTTAAACAACAAAAACTCATAATTTGATAAAAGTTGTTTCGCACGATTATGACCAAAAATCCCAAAACATAGAATAGCTAAACAATACTGATATAATAGTTAAGTTTAATAATATATATTTAAATTACATCTAGACGTGGTCCATTTCTTAATAGAACTTTCAAAATTTACATTCTTTAAAAAATAAAAAATTATGGTTAGTTTGGATTAAATATTGTGAATATTCTTTCTTGTAAACACAATTCAATAGATAAAACTAAGGATTTCCAAACCCTTTTTCCATTTCCCACCTCCACACTTATGTTGAGACTATAAATTCTCAACATCATAAATAACACATAAATATTTTAATAACTAACAATTTTTATTAAACAATTATTTTATATTATATTACCATGCAAGTTTCAGAGGTGATATCGGGGTCAAGTAAGGATGTCCATTGTCTCCTATCCTTTTTGGTAAGGATGCCCATTGTCTCCTATCCTTTTTGGTTTATATATCGACAAATTTGAAGAGTGGTTAAATTCGCAAGGGGGCGACGATGTCCATTTGAACGAGTTTGTTATAAGGCTTCTTTTGTGTGCGAATGTCCTTATTCTGATTGCTAAATCTACTCTTAGTTTGCAAGAGCACTTACTTTTCCTTGAGCATTTTTGTAGAATGGTGTGGATGCAAGTAAATATTAGCGAGATGTAAGTGTTGACTTTCTCTAACAAAAGAAAACATAACTAGCATAAGTTCTACTTTGAATGAAACACTCTTGAAGAAGTTGTAGAATGCAAATACTTAGGAATTGACTTCAATACGAATCTAAGTTGGGACGACTGCAGAATGAAAGGAACTTTTGGGGGTTGGAAAGCATTTTATGCTTTTCAAAATAGGTGTAGAGAGGCAAAGCTATGGGATTGGAAGGCCACTCAAACTCTTTTTGGGCTTTAAGTGATTCTGGTGATTCTTTATGGTTATCGTGGGTCAGTAGTACATCCGACATATAGTGATAACAAATTGAGAAAATTCAGAAGCGCTTGATTACAAACAAGTTCAAAATTAAAAGTACAGTTCCTTACGATATCTTGTTAAGTGAAATGAGGGTTACTACTATTAAAGCAATCACTTGGTGTGACTCATAAAATATTTTAAAAAAATTGAGCAAATGGAAGAGGGCAAATGGCCTAAGGTTGTCTTGAATGACATATTGTATAAAACAAAGAAAATTTGGATGCGGCAAAATAACAAAATGGTTTAGTAAATGAGGTATTTACTTGAGCATGTGTCCCACAAATAGTAAAGAGATAAAGACTTTTGCTATGGACAAGTTCTACAAGCGTGCTTGAGATAAAGAAATAGGGAGAAAGAGAAAATACTATATTGAAGAGTTTAATCCCACTCATAATCATTAGAAAAAAGTGCACATAGGGGATAATATTTCTTGGAGAGCCAAAATCTTATTGCTCAATTAAGGACTAATTCTCATCAATTTTGTTGTGAAAGAGAGTGTTGGAAAAGACCAAAAGAAGTTTGGGAAGAAAGGGTACGTATTTTTTGCACTTCCGAAAAAGTGGAAACAAAAAAACATTTCATTTTAGAATGTGAGACCTTCAAAGACAAGAGGGACAATTATGCAATATTATGATATCTAGCTCTTAGGATAATTTATTCAGTAATGGGATTGTCTAGAAGCTGCGAATGCTCATTGTGAAACTACAAAGGAAAAACGTTGATTACAAGAATCACATGACGAAGCAATCTCTCCCATAAACTATCTTTACCATCACAAGCATAAAAAATAATTAGTTTCCTTTTTCTTACTGTATTTAAAACATTATGTATTTTTTGCATTTCCGGAAAAGTGGAAACAAAAAAACATTTCATTTTAGAATGAGAGACTTTCAAAGACAACAAGGAAACTTATGCTAATATTTTCACAACTAGCTCTTCGGATAATCTATTTAGCTAGGAGTTTGTCGAGAAATTCAGAGTGTTTATTATGAGACTTGATAAGCAAATAGCGAAATACTTGAAATAGATGAAGAAACAATTCATCCCATAAACTATCTTTAGTCTGACTAGGATAATTTAATTTCATTTATTGTTTTCGCAAATTTAAACAATTCTAAGTCAGATTATTTTAATACCTTGCATTTAAGTGTGTGCATTGTTAAAACGATACCGTTATATATCCACGTGTCCATCCAGATCTCCCTTTAAGAAAACCAAGCAATTAAAAGTCCGTGTGTTGTTCTACACATTGACGGTAGCGCCTGTGGACTTTCCAAATATCAACCGTCGATGTCGGGAAGATGAAATTTCTTTAGCAGAAGCATAGGCAAAGGTGAAGGAGTGGAGAGCCGACCGGAAAGATTTCGGAAATAAAATTTGAATAAAATCTACGCTTCTTCCCTCTTCCTTACGTATAGGATCGTCAATGAATTTATCTGACCGTGCAAACTGAGGAAAGATGAAAGTTCTTTTACGCATTTAACTGGAAAAAGATCTCCAAGTGGATGCCGAGCTTCCGGCGATCGGAAAACCGAGCTTGAAACCTCACAAAAGAACTAGGAAGCTTGTATACACCGAGTAGAACTCCAATATTGCAGCAAGAACTCAAATATTGCAGCAACCATTGACATAATCGCGTCGGGCACATTTTCTTCGTCCCAACGAGTTCTATGTCGCGGAAAATGGCGAAGATTTGAAGGAGAAATCGTACTTACAAATACTGAAAAGAAGGGGTAGATATTTCATTTTCAAAGCCGAAGAAACCTATTATTTAGAGCTCAAGTTGACTCCGCATAACCTTCCATGGCACCTGCGGCGCTCATTTTTATATGAGGTGGGCGAATTTGTTCGAATTTTGGCTCTACACGGTTTTATTTTTATTTTTTCTCGAAGCACAGAAATGAGTCTGAAACAAGGTGATGCGGCCGTTTGTTTGATTATATGAGTAAATAAAATCACTTTTGAAGCCCACAAAATTATGAGAAACATTGTCTTATTTCGAAGTAAATAGGGTTTATAACAAGGGCTTACGGTTTGATGGAGGGTGCAGAGGAAGTTTGAAGACATTAGGGTTTAACACAAAGGCTTAGGGTTCGATGGAGGATCTACAGACGGTTTAAAGAAGTTAGTGTTGAAAACAAGAGAAGGTTTAGATGGAGGATCCAGAGGGGGCTTTGAGCTTTGATTTCGAGGGTGGTCTAGAAGCAGGGGCCGCTGTTCCTTCTTATACACATGTATTGGGAAATTCTATAATTTCAGATGATTTAAATACCGTAACCCCTTCAAATGGGGCAGCTGGTTTTGACGTCGCTGGACACAAACCCTCTGCACAGTCTGGTGGAAGGAGTTTCAGGCAGACTGTGTGCAGGCACTGGCTGAGGAGTTTATGCATGAAGGGTGATGATTGTGGGTTCCTCCATCAGTATGACAAGAGCCGGATGCCGGTCTGTCGGTTCTTTACCCGGTTTGGTGTGTGCAGAGAGCAGGATTGTGTTTACAAGCACACAAACGACGAAGCGAAAGAATGTAATATGTGAGTTTCCTGCCAACTCACCTTTTTTAAGATGTGTTTATGTTTTATTTTTAACGCACTCCAACTCAACTTTTTTAAGATGTGTTTATATTTTCTTTTTAACGCACCGACCTGGTCTATTGGACTTTTTTTAAGAATCAAAGTTAAAATTGAAATGGCAAGTACAGTGGAAATTGTGTTCAAGGATTTTGGTTTGTTAAGGTCTAATTATTTAATCATAGCGAGTACAATGGAATATATGATCGAAGATGTTGGCTTGTTAAGATCTCATTTATTTGAGAAACGTGTCCCAGGGGGGTTTGTGCTGTAAAGAGTGCATTTCCTTTAGCTTATGTGCAAGCTCTGATTAATGGAAAATTTTGTCAAGGATTTTGTCTTGTTAAGATCTCATTTATTGAATAAATATTTTCCAAAGTGTTGTTCCTTAAATAGTGTACTTCCTTTAGGTTGGGTGTGAAATCTGAATGGTAGGCATTCTGTCAAAATCATTTGTGACTTACTCCCGACCGTCTCCTCTGAAACTCATGCTGTATGGGTGGGGGGCAGTTTGTAATGAGAACCGAAGATGATTAAACACTTCTTTTGTATCTGGTTTTGTTCTGGTCCATGAAACATAGGGATTGGTGTCCTTTTGATTGGGGTAATTTGTTTTACTTGGATGGGAACCTGTGATGCTTGTCCCTTTCTTGCTATCGTGATTTCTCACCTATTATAAGTTGCAAGCAAAAATAGTAATCGAGCAAAAATAGTAATCGTATCAAACCATAAGCCCTAATGTATCCAGTGTGATGCCTTTCTTTTAGAAAAGGGTTGATTGGCATTACAGGTGAAGCAATACTCTGTTGTTATCTCACCTGTGAACGATGCCTAACTGGCAATCTCCCTTTTCATACTATAACATAGCTTCAAGAAAAGTTGAGTTTCGTTATGTAGAATTTTTTGCCAAGTTAATTTCAAACCATGGTAAAGAGATCTTCCCTCCTAAGCAAATCCTAGGTGACTAAAAACTGTATAATTAAACAAGACTGCAAGTACAGGTACACTAGATCTGAAAACACATCAATCTGATATTATATAATGGCAAGTTAATATGCTATTATGCAGCACCAATCACATATCCATCTATTAATTTAGAAACAGAAGCTTACACAGCAAAAGTACCTGAACATGCTAGCTGTCTTGCTTCTAACATGGAGTGCTCTAGAGTTTATGTCTCTTGTAGACTAGAGAGAAAAGGGTTACAAAAAGTAGATGAACCATCCCACTGGTCTGCATAGGCTAAGAAAGCTAAATCCTAACCCTAATCTAGCCTAGAGAAGTGTGCCAGGCATGCATGATAAGGCTGCCTAGAATAGAATGCTTTAAGGAGATAAGTTTAGACATGAAAGCATGCTCTACTAATTGAACTTTGCTTTCTTGTTAAGCCTGAAATTCTCCTATGTAAAGTCCTTAGTCTAAAAACATACAGCAGTTAACAGAACATAAAATTAGCACATAATTAAAACAGGAATTTTGCTGAGGCCGGTGCATTCATGCCCTAGGCAAGTAAGTGCCCTCTACCTATGCTATATAACTATTGCACTTTTTCCAAAAGAGGCTCTTCTCTGTTGCACTGTCATCCTCATGCCATCACTGGTGTGCTGAAACTGGTGAGCATGTCATGCTGAAAGTGGACAACTGCTGAGCAACACAGGTATAGAAACTAACTGTTCAACTTGGTCTAATATGTGTTAAATTGGCAACTAGGGCCAAACTCCATGTGGGTCAGCTTATTTATGGCAGCTGATATTTTTATTGGATCCCTCTCATCGAGAGGTGTAGGATCGATCTAAAGATCATCCGATTCCCGATAAGTATTTATGGAGATATGAATTTATTTTGTTTATGTAATTATTATCAAGCCGACCAACTCTTATGTAGGCTCTAGAAGCCCAAACGTCATGTCTATTCATCATCCTCTTTTAGTATAAATAAGAGAGGATTTGGAGTCATTAGAACAACACATTTCTTCAAGTGATCTCCTCCTCTCCACGTCTTGGGTTATTGGTGAAGGAGAGACACTTAGAAGAATACGTTGACCTTGGATGATGCCCTAGCTGCTGTACGTTGTTGAAGGAGATCTGACCGCAGTAAAGGAGGCCTCATATGCAGCTAAAAGGAAGGCCCTATCCGCAACAAAGGAAGGCTTGGATAAGGCTAGATCCGCAGACATTGGGGAGACCCTATACACAGTTCAGATGATGCCCTAATTTACACACTGTTCATGGAATCATTCACACGCAGATTAAGGAAACAATTACACGTTGTTCATGGAGTGATTCACATGCAGAATATGGAAACATGTAATATGCTGTTCATGGAAATGAGCCGCAGTGATGAAGAGGTGCCGTAGTACAACGCATGGTAATCTACACGCTGTTCATGATCAGATTCAACACAGTCAATACTCCTTCAATGCAGTATCTACATGCTGTTTAGGATGCAGGCAAAGATGCGTGGACACATATATATACGCTGTCTAGAAACATGTAATATGGGAATGAAGGAATATGGATATACACAGTCATGAAGGAAGTGAAACCCTACGTCGTTCATGGTAACATATAAACTGAAATACGCACTGTAATACATGTAGGTAGATACATAGCAACTTCATGAATTTATGTGGATACACAACAGAAGCAACTCCATGAA
>APFE030137428.1:8529-37324 GCA_000404065.3 Pinus taeda
ATAATAACAATAGTGGGTTTCTATGGGGCACAATAATAACAATATGGTGACTACATGGGCACAACAATATAATAAGGGGGTTGTACTAATAACAATAAGGGGTTACACTAGTAGTATAGGGACCTAACACTCCCAAAGGTGAATATTTACTGACATCAATAACTGCCAATGCATCACTTTGACTGCCATAATTTTCTTGAACTGAATCCTGCCTTTGAGCTTCCTTCTTCTTTTGCTTCTTTCCATTGTCCCTGATCCACTCCTAAGTGGTTAGACTTCTATTGGAGTGACTTGATTTGATACAAATAGTGGGGAAAAATACGAAAGGAGGGGGTGACGAATCAATATTTTTAATTCAATTTTTTCTTTCAATTTCATATTCATAAATATGTATGCTATTGTCATTTATGCAACCTACGTGTGTATGCGATTTCAGTGAAATGAAAATGTGTATATATAATTTACTTAATTTCTCATAACTTCCATTAGTGATTTAACTTAACCATTGTATTATTAATTCATTAACCATCCAATATATAGTAAAGAATAGATAAATCACATCACATAAGAAACACACATAGAACATCAGGATTTTAGGTATAAACCCAATGTGGGAGAAAACCACCATTGTCTTCATATTTGTCTTATTTCTTATTATCTAAATAAAGTCTTTATTGCATTTTGTATTGTTGCAGTCTCTTACTAGCATGCAGGGACCCACCTACAAGAGGCTACAACCTCCACTCGTTCTTGAGTACCCACTAGAAGGGAGCTACAACCCCCTGTTCTCATTTACCAGCTCCTACTGGAAGGGAATTCCTACCCCCTCACTGAAGGCTACAACCCTCAACACCTGGTGGACCATGTTTCATAATATTTCATACTAGATTCACCTGTCTCAAATAAACAAAACCTGTAGGCCACCTTTCATCATATTTTCGAATTGGATCCACACCCAACAATGCTCAATACCAAACTAAATACTCAATTTAAATACAATCACTAAAGCACCTTAAACCAACTTAATCACTATAACATCATACCACTGAATGTTGAAGCAAACCAATCACTGAACTAAATCTCAACCAACCATTGAAACCATATCAAATCAATGCACAACCAATCTAATCAACACTACCAGATTCAGATAGACATCATTGGCATAAAACAACAAATAGAATATACATCATCAAATGTCATCATCATCCAACAGAAAATGAAACCCTAGTATATATACATGACCTTCATAAAAAATATCTGCATATGTACACGAATACCATGCATAACACCCATGTATATATATCAACATGATTACATAGTTTATATGTGACAATACTGAACCATATTCATGTATGTACTCAAACATACTGAAGGAAACATGCATACAGATCTTAAATTATTGAATCAGATCTTCGTTGCAAATAAATGCATCTATTAAACCTAATTCTTGACATACATAACTTCGTTCAGATCATACCATCATCATAGCTAAAGATATAACATTGTTAGCTATAAACATATCAAGCAAGTATATTCATTAGTATTCATTGCACTTTCAGATCTATTATATATGATCCATCTCCTTACTCCCTAGTGCACTCTTGTTCTAGTTTAGATCACACATGAATAATCCATTCGCTTGCACACCACACTCCTTGATCTCTATCTCCTTACACTGCTTTCTCATTCCTTCATCAATTTTATTTCCTTATTTAAACTTAGTTTTTAATGTGACAATATATTCTTTGTAGGCACACTCCTTTACATCAAACTATTGCAATAATTTTTTTTGATATCTATTTTCATCCATGAGCCTTTTAACCTCTGCTTCTAGGGACATTATTTTTTAATATGTTTCTTCTTTAGAGTGATTACTTTCACTTTTACCCATGAGAGAAATTTCAGTTGATTCATTGTCATCTTCACTATCATCATTACTACTTGAAAAGGGAAATGGATCACAAGTAGAACAAAAACTAGCACCTGGTAATTCTTTGTTACAATATTCTTCATTCTTGATCAATAGAAAGCGGGGTGCTCCCAAAGCTAAATATTTACTAACATCTATAAATTCTACTACAATTGATATATCACTTTCACTGCCACAATTTTCTTGAACTGAATCCTTTCTTTAAGATGCCTTCTTCTTTTTCTTCTTTCCCATTATCGTTGCTCCACTCCTAATAAGTTAAGATTCTATTGGAGTGACTTGCTATGATACCAACTATTAGGAAAAATATTGAAGGGGGGGGGGGGGGGGGGATCAATATTTTTAATTCACTTTTTCTTTCAATTTCATATTCAGAAATCTGTACACTATTGTCATTTATGCAACCTGCATATGTATGTGAGTTTAGTGAAATAAAAACATGTAACTCCCATCAATGAGTTAAATTAACCATTGCATTATTAATCATTAACCATCTAGTATATAGTGAATAACAAATAAATTACATCGCATAAGGAATACACATAAAACACTAGGATTTTAGGTGGAAACCCAATGTGGGAGAAAACCACCGTTTTCGTCATCTCTGTCTGCTATGTTATTATATAAATAAAGTATTCATTACATCTTGTATTTTTGTAAACTCCTACCAGCATGCAGGCACTCACTTGCATGAGGCTATAAAATCCACTCATTCTCGATCACCCATTGCAAAGGAGCTACAACCCCCTGATCTCATTTATCGAGTCCTACCAGAAAGGAGATGGTATCCCCTCACTAAAGGCTACAACCCTCAACACCTTGTGGACCACATTTCATATTATTTCATACTAGATCCATCTGTCTCAAATACATAAAACTCGTACACCACCTTTCATCATATTTTTAAACTAGACCCACACCCAACATTATGCTCAATACCAAACTGAATAATGAATCTGAAATACAATCACTAAAGCACTGTAAACGAACTTAAAGACTGTAACATCATCCCACTAAATACCGAAGAAAACCAATCATTGAACTGAATCTCAAAAAACCATTGCAACCAGATCAAATCAATGCACAATCAATCCAATCAACACTGTCAGATTCAAATAGACATCATAGACATAAAATAACAAATAGAACATACATCATCAACTATCATCATCATCAAGAAACAAATCAAACCTTAGTACTTATACACGACCTTCATTAAACATATATGCGTATGTACATGATTACCATGCATAACACCCACGTATATATATCAACATACTGCATAAATTATTACAGAGTTTATATGCAACAATACTGAACCAGATTCACGTATGTATGTGATCATACTGAAGGAAACCTGCGTATGGATCTTAAATTATTGAATCAAATCTTTGATACAAATAAAAACATCTGTTAGACCTAGATCTCGACACACATCACTTCATTCATATCATACCATCATCATAGCTACATATCTAACATTGTTAGTAACAAACAAATCAAGCAAATATAGTCATTATTCTTCACTACACTTTTATATCTATCATATCTGGGTCATCTCCTTACTCCCTGGTGCACTCCTATTCTAGATAAGAACACACATGAATAATCCATTCACTTTCACACCAGACTCCTTGATCTCCATATCCTTATATCATTTTTTCCTTAGTCAATACCTAAGGTAAATCCTTTGGTAAATTTGATGGTATTCATTGATGGGATCAAATAACCATTGTCGCCACAATCAATATGGGAAATTACCCTGGTAATGGACCCTGGTATCCATTTTTCCATGGTTCAAATTATTTTTATGACTTTTTTTTCACATAATCTTTGTATGTACGTGACTCTTCTTCATAGGAATTGCGTATACTTCTCAAACTTCACATTTTTCATTCATTTGTAACTGGATTGCCATTTCTTTTCCATACAATTTGAAATATATGTACTAATATTCCTGTCATCTACATCAGTCCCATATTCATGATATTATAACCAAGCTGACATCAATTACATATTTGTCAAATAGGTTGCCATCGAGGATAACACATTAGCCATAATGACAATAATCTCCCCCTTTGGACATGATGAAAACAACTTTGGTGTTTGGAAACTACCTGCAAACACTACTGAAAACACCAAGTCCTCTCTCCCCCTTTGATATCAAGGGAAAAGTGCTGAACCAGGATGAGTGAAGTACTTCCCTTGTAGAGCTCATCATTGAAAGTTGGATTTGCTGATATGAACTGTGAAAATCTGCATACTGATCATACTCCACCTGAGCTTATGCTGGACTTTGTAAAGATATACAGTAAAAGTATTAGGCTTTATGAATCAAACAAATATGACCTTTCTTATCACCAATGAGTCTATGATCCCATGATTACATCAATTACCTAAGATAATGGGTTTACATGACATGACTTGATCCCAATAGCCCATACATGACTGAATTTTACAATTATTACAACATGGGTCTTTTCATGACATTCACATCTAGATACATACATGAAATTGTAACCATGACAAGGATCTCAACTATGAAGTAACTTTGTATAAAAACCATGATAATCATAAGTAATTATCATGCTCCAAGTGCATTTGCAACATAATCATATGATAACAACAACATACTCGGTATAATGACAACATCATGAATATCCTCATCGTCAAGAAACAATAGGTAGATAAGACAGTGTAGCATCAATAACATACATATAATCCTTATCGAGTGCATAAAGTAGGCTTAAGACACCATTACCAAATGAAACATAAGAAACATATAGGCATGATCCATAACTTCACCATATGCAATCCATGCATTATTGAAAACCCACGACATAATGACAACAATATATATATATATATATATATATATATATATATATATATATATATATATATATAATATATATTATATATAATATATATATCTATATATATATTATAGATATATATATATATATATATATATTATATATAATATATAATATATTATATATATATATATATAATATAAATATATATATATATATATTATATATATATATATATATATATATATATATATATATATATATATATATATATAATATATCTCATCAATGAAGGACGAAAACAAATAACGAGTAAATCATAAACTCATCATCATCACCCAATGCTAGATAAGCAGTGCCTAATAAGAAACCATAATGGCAACAATGGACCATTAGAAGTACAATAGCCCATACATGACTGAATTTCACAATTATTACAACATAGGTCTTTTCATGACATTTACATCAAGATACATGCATGAAATCTATAACCATGACAAGGATCTCAACTATGAAGTATCTTTGTATAAAAACCATGATAATCATAAGAAACCATCATGCTCCAAATGTGCATTTGCAACATAACCATTTGATAACAACAACATATTGGTATAATGAAAACATCATGAATATCCTCATCGTCAAGAAACAATAGGCAGATAAGACAATGTAGCATCAATAGCATACATATAATCCTTATCAAGTGCATAAAGTAGGCTTAAGACACCATTACCAAATGAAACTTAAGAGATTTCAGGATGTAAGATCCTTTTGCAAGTCAACAGTTGCAATTGAAAGCTCTGTTACAAGAGTGGAAGGGATGGAGGGAAGATAAGAAACAAGAAATCATCGTAGTCTATTGCATAGCTCCCCACTGTGTATTCCTTCCCTGTTGTTTGTCATAAATTCCTTTGTTTCGGCTAGCCCTCGCTTGCATATTTTCCCCGCAACCATTCCTAATGCTTATGCATCATCTCATTGACCTCGATTTTCTTCTCTTGGTCCTCGCCTGTAGAAATAATTAACATTAGCTATGATTGTGAAAAATATGACAGAAATGCCAAAAACAAACCTTACCTTCATAAAAACTTTCACAAAGACACAGGCTCTGCAACTAGGGGTTATATGAGTCCTTCCAGCTCTAAATCTCAAGAGGGTGTGGTGATCTTTATTTGGTCATGACACAATGATGGCTCTAAACTTGCTAGGAGATGGGGAACTGATGATTAAAGCAAAATAGATAGCCATGTGATGAAATGGTTAAAGTCTTTTGGCGTGGTGGGGATGCATCTCTTTCGAATTTTGTTTTCACTTATTCACATTTGGTACTGTGAATTGAGAGCCCTCAAGGAATTTCCCCGAAATCTAGAGTTCAGGGATTAGGGGAAGCGATCACATGACGATCTCAGACTTCTAATATCTTAGGTGAGGTTTCCATGCTGGACACGATTCAACCTTCAAGAACCTTTAGGTTGATTCCATGAATTATAGTATCAAGAATTTCATGACACTATTTAGCCATGCACATTCACAATTTCCATTTTAATGTCAAAATGCATTGCAACCATAATTATTAAACCATTGAACCATTTAGCTTTGAAGACATAATTCCATCTGACAACTCCAGTTATCATTCGGAGAAATGAAAGATCAAACTTCCTAGGGGACCCATTCAATTTTTCCCTCAGAGTAGGTTTTAATAGGGTGGTGGTTGTGGCCGCAACAAACTCTAAAAGTGCTATTCCCCTGAGGGAACAACAAAAACACTCCAAAATGTTTGTGGTCACAGAAAAATGGTGAACCACTGGGCAAACCAGTTATCTATGTTACCAAATAAAGTTTGACCCGTAGAACATTAGGGTGTTATGATAAACTCGAAATGCAAACTCTATAGATGGACAAGCATGTGTTCCACTTTAGCATTAATCGCTTAAGGTGGGATAAAGACAAATAACTTCTACTTACTGATAGGGTTTTGACAGGCACTCTCTGATGGTCGTATTATGGGATTTATTGACCCTCCTTTGCCTGTTTTCTACTTTCAAAATCCTTTCGGGGCCATCACCAGTTTGTCAATACCTATTTAGGTGTGTACCTCAGCTCTTTATCGCACATCAAGCTTGATCAATATATGTAGATATATCTATCTACACTTTATGTAAAAAAAATTAGTGCTATACTTTCGTATGATCAAATGGGGCACAATCATGGATCATGCCATATTTTTAAACCGCTTAAGAAAGGTTGGGCTTGCTGTGTCAATCGGTACTCTAAATCCAACAACAGTCCCTACTCCAACTAGCTTCCCAAACAACCAGTCCTTCAAGATTGGAACAAGGACTCGAAATTTCATTTTTTTTTTTAAATAATTCCTTCTAGTTTTGGGCACAAGGACTAGAGCACATTTAAATTTGCCATAGGATATACGACATTGAGCTTAGCCCATGAAAGGAGGTTTACTTGTAGATGACAGATATTGTAAATTTTAGTGTGGTGGGCGGAACCAATGGAGAATAACTGTAAACCTTATAGGAAAGTATAGTCTAGGTTTGGGTGGGATTTTAAAAATGCAGCGTTCCACCATGCCAATCCAACCATGGTTACACATTTTTTCATTTTATAAAGATGTCCCTACATGATTTGGGTGTCTAGGTTATCAACAGAGCCTACCTAGTTCCCAACAGATGCCAATGAGTGGCTTTGATTCAAATTTTACCATTGATTTTCCAGTTCTCATAGGCTCATCAAAGGTTCACTTGATTTGTAAGGTAATAATTAATTTGGGATCTGCAGACTCACCAATAGGTTAATGTGGGAAGCAAAAGGCTGAAGGTAGAGAATGAGGGCAATCAGAAGAGAGTTATAAAAGGTGAAAATGAGACTGAAAGATCGAAATCAATTGACTGAAAAGGACTGAAATTCAAAACAGAAGGAAGTTAAACTTTGCGCAAGACAAGAATGGACATGATGAAAATATAACTAAGCTAACAACAAAATAAAATGAATACTAACCTCCTCAGGAGGTAACCACCATGTGGTGGCTACTGGAAGTATCTCTTAAGATGTTGGCCATTAACAAGGAGTTTTTCAGTTTCTCCCTGTAAAGTTTTTAATCTGTAGGTTCCCTGACCAATTTTTTCCTCAACTTGGAATGGGCCTATCCATAAATGTTGGAATTTCGTGCGCTTACCCTTCGGCTCACTCAGCTTGTCCCATTTCAAGACTATCTCTCCGAATTGATAATGTTTATTTCCCGCCTGATGGCGATCAAACCATCTCTTCACAATCATTTGGTGATTCCTAAACTTGTTTATGGCATTTCCTCTCAATTCCTCCAACCTCACCGGTTGGTTGATTCTGTAAAGACCCGATTATGCTATATATAATTTTTTTTTTTTTTTTTTTATAACGCAAGATGGTCAACTAAGGTGCAAGCGTTTGGAGTTTTGAGGATTTACGTGCTTGAGGTGGTTCGAAGAATTGATGGTTATAATCACTGTGGTGCAAACTCATACTGTTTCCAGCGACTGATCTAAATTCTTTCTGCACTCCCACCGTGACTTAGGCTGGAAGGGTTGAAACACCTTTGCCTTGAAGATCACGATGCCATGAGGGCAGGTCCCAAAATTGGGTCGCTCATGAGGAGTTTACTGGGGGGTGCGCATCAAGGCGGATTCCTTGATCCCCGACACCATTAGTCTCACTATAGCACGCAACATAAGAGACGATAGTGGTCTATGACGTTGCATGATATTTTCCCCTCGTAGTCACTAGATGCTTGAAGGGCAAGTGGTGTGGCACCCTTGGAACTTCTAGGGAAGTTCTTGAAGGGCACAACCAAACTTGGCACCCTTGGCGTCACAATTAAACTGTTAGGTGTGGCACCCTTGGAACTTCTAGGGAAGTTCGTGAAGGGCACAACCAAACTTGGCACCCTTGGAATCATTAAAAATAAATAATAACAAATAAATATAAGTAAGGAATGAAAACTAGGTAAAGTTACATTAAAGGAAAATGATGATTGGAAACCAAGGAAATTAAATAAAAAATAAAACTAAGTGATGCAATCTACCAATCAATGCCATGCTAACAAGTAGATCATGCCCCTCTTCAACAATCAGTAATATACCATGAATGAAATCCATATCTTATGACAAAATTTCATCTAAGACATAATAATCTAACTATCTTTCCTTGTTTTTCACTTGCATCTTTCATATATCTTTGTCAACCTTTCTTCACATTAAAGTTAAATATCATTAATCTTGATCTTTAAATGCTTTACGATAGTCATAAGCTGACATTTTTCTCCCTCAATTTCTATAAATGGATTCTACTCGGTGCTCCATTATCGTCTCTCAAGTCAAACATTTCCTTCAATGCAACTCCAAATACTCTGTTTTTTGTTAATCTTGTAGCTTTTCAATTATTGACTTGAATTCTTGATTCTTTTTAACCAAATAATCAATGTCTGAGCAGTTATTTTATGCTTCACTTGATGTCAACATTTTAAATCATCTTCATATAGAAATTTGTGTTCAATGCTTCTCAATTTATTTGACTCTTCATGCTAATGAAAAGTGGAGATTCTAGAGCATCTATCTCCATATTGCTAGCAATAAAATGATCATTCAAGAGCGAGAGTCAATTTAAATACTATGTTCTATTTGAGGAACCATTGTAGTTGTTTGATAGGGCAAGGCATTAGCTTCCGCAGTCAACTGAAGTCCATCAACACTTGCTTATTATATCTCAATATATTTATTTGAATCAATGTCATGCACTCGCTTTCACTTAGGCTAGGAGGGAAGGAAAATTAGGAATATTATCTCACAAAACTTTTGACATTCTAACCATTACTTGCGTATCCCCTTTCATCCATAATGCGTCCTTGCATGCAAATCCAAATGATCCTTACTGTTGCAACTATTAAAGATCCATCACACGTGGAAAGTGAATGAGCCCCTTATGTGGGTATCTCTTATATTGCGAAAGCCAAAGAATTTCTTTTAGTAAGGATAGAGTCATGAAATTGGGCCCATCACTAGCTTTCTTTGTATGTGCATGCTTGTCATTCTTGTTTTGGGTCTCGAGACATTTTAGCACATTCAACTTCTAAACATTGTCATTCCACAAGACAACATTGACAAGAATTTTAATAGAGAACTACCTATTTGTATTTATTGTCAATTACATTTTAAGAGGAGGATTGTTTTAAAAGATTTAATTTTGAAGGTGGTCCCAATCAAAATTTCACGTTGAATACTCACAATGAAAGTCAAATTCAATCATGTTTTGATAGGGAAAGGGATACATTGCAAATAAGGCAAATAATATACGCATCATAGATGACATTGAGAACAAAGATAATTCCATGAGGAAGTAGATTATTTGACTATTCACCAATCACAAGAAGGCGATACTTTTTCGAGTTGGTTGAATCCACCTTATTTATTGAGACATTTCGATAAGGTTAAAATAACAAAATTAAATAGAGAATATCATACTCCAAGATTGAATACTATCCTAAACTTTCAACAATCAAAATCACTATGCAATCAAGACATACTATTATAGACAATGGTAACCATAAATTTATTTAATCTGACATTTGGTGAAGCATAATCATTAAGCATATTGCGGTGTTCATTGTTAGCTAACAATTCCGAGGCTTTGTTAATTATAAAAATCAACGAAGTCTAATGCTCAGGTCAAGTAATTAGGATAAAAGTATATATAAATATTAGTATTATATGGATACTAATGTACATAAGGATATTAAAATTTCCATTGGATTATGGGTTAGTGGAAATTTCAAGCAGTTATTATGATCAAGACTTAGGTTCAAGTTTTGGGGCCAGGCACCTCTCTGGTACGAAGTTTGTCATTTGTTGCTATTGCTATATGGTAAATTTTAAAATTAAATTACCAGTGATAACATATAGATATATGTTTGAAAACAATGAAAAAGTGATAGCATGACTAACATCCAATACTGTTTTAGAAATGACATGGATAACAAACATCCTGATTTGGTGTTAAGGTTCCATATCCTGATGGAAGACGTTATGCGTTGTCTATGATAAAATATCATCGAAATATGCGTGAAAATTTTCTTGAGGATATTCATACCTTTAAGCCATATTAAATATTGTAGTTTGTTTTCGATATTTAACCATTTATGTGCTCGTTCACCTGTTCGAAAACCTAATGAATTCACTCGCCCAACCACTCTTCTACTATGTTACTATCTAGGTGGTTGCTTCATAGATCCTCCACTAATTCGTATCCCATAGGTTACTATTATGGGGATTCTTTTGGGTCAAAATAGAACTGAACAACCCTGGGCAAAAGAATCAGTGCCCCGGGAAATTAACAGAGTGTCACAAAGGACAATAACAATGCCCAATCGAAATGACTCTACAACCAGGGAAGAGGGGTTTAGGAACAATTTGAAACACATTTCGTATGCAGTAACCTAGAAATATTTCGCTGGGTTTTCAGAACGTCTCCCATTTCTGTGAAAGGCTAAACAATTCTTTGAAATTCCTGTGCTTAAAGCGATCCTAGCATCATTGAGTCCACAAGCAAGAAGAAATCTGTTAACATAAAGAATGGGTGCAAGAAAATCATTTAGTGGAACCTTCGAGCGGATTTAAATGGCAACTCCATGAAGAAAACTTTAAATATAAAAATAATATCTTTACAAATTATTCAAAACAACATTAAAAACATGAGAAATAAATGCTCAAAAATATTAAATAAATATAAATAAATAAATATGAAAGTAAATACTAGTTAAAGAATATACACCAAATTCCAATTTAGAAATTAAATCTTTAAAGAAAGTTAGAATTATTCTAACTTCATTTCAAATTTTTAAAATAGGATTTGATATTTATTTTTAAAAAATCAGAAAGTAGATTACAACATGTGTTTTAATAATTATTTATATATTAAAAGGAAAAAAATATTTATTCACTACATTTAAAAAAAGATATTATGAATTTGAATTTAATAGTTTTCATAATATTGTTATCATCATGATTGAGAGGGTTTGTTTTTGACTTTCTATCAAACTTAAAGAGATTTGAATTTATCATTTTGACTTAATAGTTTATAATTTTAACCAAATAAATTGCATAGGCATATTACCAAACACATGTATTTAATGATATCGAATAAAAGATATGCTAGATTACCCATTTAATGTAGTCTACTGACACATATAATCACAACCTTTCCTTTTAGGAGGTCTATCATAAAGGTTAAATTCCAAGACAAACACATGTATATATGTGTGTTCGAATGTGTATGGATTTGCCATTATGCTAATTAATGTTAGGTTAGAGTTCTGTGATTAACATGGAATTAATGTATGGTAGTTTAACTGTCATATCTGTATTGGGATGATATAATAATGCACAATGAGATGCTATAATTGAGAGAGATATATGAGTAGTATACCTGGCATCCATTTCAATTTATTATTGCTGTAGCATTAATAAAGTAGTCTTATATTCTGTTAATATGTATGTACAAGTATTATATTCTGGGATCCCTTTCAATGTACTATTGCTGTAGCATTAATAAAATATCGTCTTATATTCTGTCGGTATTTATGTAAAAGTATTATATTTTCTAAGCCTGAAGATGTACCCATCTAATACCTTTAGATGAAGATGAAGGTAAGAGAAAAGTGCAATAAGCGATAACTACAACTTAAGGAGAAGATGAAAGGCATAGAAAACAATACCATGCCTAGAGACCATGATTGCACATAGATGATGCTACTATATAATTTCCAAAAATTCCTAACGATCAGTAGGTAAGATCTTATAAGGGGTCAATTAAATGAAAGGAATACTAAAAGGTTAGAAAAGTTAAAATTATAACCTTACACGATTTAAAAATGATCAATATGAAGAAAAGAGGTATATAAACATCTGCAGTTCCGCAGAAGGTTGAGAAAACGGAGAAACAACCTGAGAATAGGATGATGCGCAAATCCTCCAGGGATCTACTCAGCAATGGCTCACACACCTTATCCTAGTGCTCAAGCCCAATTACTTCTATCACGTGATTGCATGTTAATATGACAGGATACATTCAATTCCTCCTCTATAGCCTGTATAATTACGGAATGCAAACTCAAGCTATAGTATTATTTTCCTTCCAAGTGTGATCGGAATTAAAATTGTTACGTCAAAAAGAATTTAAAAATAAAATATACACATGTAAATTAACAGATGTGTATAAACCACTGTTAGTTTCCAATTCATCATAAGCGATTTTAACTGTAACATAGCCCAGGAACCGTTGTTTTTTTTTTAGATGGGGAAAAATCAAAGACGATGGCTTAAAATAAGGCAAACGTAATAAGTTACATTAATAGAAGTTTCTTCGCTAATTAAACTTATTTATTGCCATCTATTTACCGTTCCGCCATTAAATAACTGATCGAAAATTGCGCCCCAATTCACTGCAAAAATTGTGAACGAAACATGGACTCCGACCTGTTCAGTGATTGAATTCCCGTAAGGAATCATAATTCGCTCTTTCAATCACATTTTATCACTGTCATAATTCTGAGATGAACGGTAGACTATGATCAGATAACTGATCAGAGAACATGCGGTCATGTGGCACATCGTCAGGAATAGGGGGAAGCGAAACCCATAGTTGCTCAGCAGGTACTTATTCAACAAGATGACCCCGATGTTGGAGCTGAACCAAGCACCTACTAGCCCTACTATGAATAGACCTGATGCCATTGCCTTCCCTACCAATCCCTCAGAATCCCCAAATTGCTCTCTGATTACTATCCGGAGGGTCGGGGATTGAAAAGGCCTGTCATTGAACGAATTACATGACCAGCGGATTCAATTGTGATGTGGGCGTTTGTTTTATTCATTTTTTTTTCTTCTTTAGAGGATTGAAAGAGCATACTGTGATGATGAATTTGGATGAATTCCATGGAAGACAAAGCAACATGCAGAAGATTCAATTGTGTTGTTTATTTTGCGCGCTCATTGCGCGGATTGTTTATTCTGTTGATTTTATTTTTTTCTTTTTCTTTTAATAACGCATGGCCCTGCTCTAGTTTGGAGTGGATAGTGTCTAGTGTAGCCTATTATTGTAATTTCTTATTGCATGGACATTTCTATTTTTGTGTAATATTCCTAAATGGAAATATTAAGTGTAAACAAAATCGTGCACTATAAACAGAAAGTAAATTTAACACATCCACAAATTACAATATGATAGGAAGTTCATTTGCAACCATGCCAAAAATAAATAAATAAATAAATAAATAAATAATAATAATAATAATAATAATAATAATAATTGTATGCTCTTTTCTTATACGACAATATTATTACAACATTTATGACAAAGAACTTTGACAGATGCAATGATGAGCATACAAATCACTTTTTGCTACATATTATCCCCGACATTGTTACTTATAGGGTCATATAGACGTAGTTGGAAATGAACTACTATAATTGGAAGCTACAGGGGTACAGTGTGTAAATGACTTTACTTGGTTGAATGCATCATATATTAATTTGTACCATGAGATGAATATTGATTGTGATTGTCCTGCTTCTTGTTTTGATTGTTTCTAAATACATAAATAATTTGGGTTGCAATGATCACAGGTATAGTCCTTTTCTTATAATGAAATTCGGGGTATAGATACCTTGGGAAAATTATAACCTACCCACTAGAAGGTTGGCAAGAATTTCAGGAAGGGTTCCTAAGATTATGTGTTGTAAGGACTTCATGACGAAGTCCATTGTTAAGAGGGGGTGTATGTAGTGCCCACCCTAGTTTGCTGACTCTAATATGACATTACCTTGCATACTTTAGTCTATGAGTAACTCAGGCTGAGGATCCAGACACATGACTCTATTATTAGCGAATGTGATGGTTATGTATGTTCTCTATTAATATTATGATTACGATATAATTAATGGTTATGTGTATTCTCTATTGATATCATGATGGTGATAGTAGTATAGGATAGACATGTTTCGATTGATGTTATAGTGATGATAGCCTTGATCTATATGTATGGTTCCACTAAGATTATGATGATGCTAGCCATGATGGAGGTATCCCCTATGTTAGCTACTTACATTAGTTCTAGTTCACAATGAACGGTGATGTGAATGACCAGGTGATGGTAATTAATGCTATTATGACAATGACTAACACTGAAAAACCTAGTTACTGATTATTATTGAGTATGGAAGGAAAACCACCAGAGGCACTCGCACATGACGAGTTGACGTCACCTGGTTTGATGAAAATTTATATTATTTTATCTTTGAAATTCTAATTGATTTTGAAACCTGCTATATATGGCTATCTATATTATGATGATATGTTAATGGTTGTAGGCACAGATGAGTTGCTTGGCCGAATGACTCACATATGGGTGATGGGGTTGTAACAAGTGGATGGAACTACATGGAGGGGGGGGGACAGTGTCCTGATCTCACCCACTAGCACTCCCGCCGTGACTTGGGCTGGAAGGTTGAAACACCTTCGCCTTGAAGATCACGATGCCATGAGGGCAGGTCCCAAAGTTGGGTCGCTCATGAGGAGTTTACTAGGGGGCGCGAATCAAGGCAGATTCCTTGATCCCCAACACCATTAGTCTCACTATAGCAGGCAACATAAGAGATGATAGTGGTCACTGGATGCTTGAAGGGCAAGTGGTGTGGCACCCTTGGAATTTCAAGGGAAATTCTTGAAGGGCACGACCAACTTGGCACCCTTGGCACCACAATTAAACTGTTAGGTGTGGCACCCTTGGAACTGCTAGGGAAGTTCTTAAAGGGCACAACCAAACTTGGCACCCTTGGAATCATTAAAAATAAATGATAATAAATAAATATAAGGAATGAAAACTAGGGAGTTACATCAAGGATAAATGATGATTAGAAACCAAGGTAATTAAATCAAAAATAAAACTTGGAATAAGGAGGATCATAGGAAGAAATAAATAGAGTACCTTATAAATTCCACCCTCCCCATGTTGGAAAATTTTAGGTAGATTAGGTGGTTTAATTGGATAAAAGGGGAAGACAAACATATTGTAAGGATAAAGATTAATCCTAAACCAATTAAACTTAATTAAGAAAAGAGGAAGGTGAATTAAAATAAGAAAAATAAATTAAATTAGAGAAATGTAGAGAAGCTCCATGTGGCATCAACCAACATAAGAATATCCCTCTAAGAGATAACCTGAGTTAATATAGGAAGTAGATTGGGGACAAAATCTTGACTCATTAATTGACTCCAAGTAATAAACACAATTTAAGGAATAAAAGGGGGGAATAAAGAAACAACTAGGAGAAGAAATAGGAATCTTGTGAGGTGAGGAAAATATTAGTTTTAAATAAAAAGTTAAGTAAATAATTATGGGTGACCCTTATTGAGAGAATGACACATGGGTAGGTGAATAATCAAGTATTAAATTAAAAGAAAAATATTATAATTATGCATGACATGCCAAGTGTCACCTATGAGGACTCCTATAAAAGAAGGGACAAGCCATGAGAGAAGGGACTTTTGGGAACCCTATTATTGGATGGATGATATCATGCCAAAGCAGTGAATACGAAGCTATAGTGAGTTTGGTGAGGTAGAGGGTTTTCAGAGAGGGGACTCTTGAGCTAAGGTTGCTCTCCTCTGCCAGCTAGATTCTTCCTCCATTATACAACCCCATTGCAGCTCAGGGGTCCGCGGGGAAGAAGAGTACCCAAGGAGTAGGCTGGGAGGTAAATCAGTGGGTCTTGTTTCGGATCAAGTGCGTCATCATACACTCGCAGAAGTGACCGGCAACTAGGGAATACCAGCGACAACAGAGCAAGCGGAGTCTCGCCTTCCGGTGTACGATACATGTGTATTTCGTTAATACTTGAACTTAGAATAAAAGGATGTAAATGTTTTGATATGGTCCTGAAATGAGCTTCAGTAATGTGTGTGTTGAATGAAGTGAAATATCAATGCGTTTATTTCTAGTCGTATTTGTTTTTTTTTGAAAAAAAAATAAAAAATTGTATATAGCATAATCGGGTCTTTACAGATTCTTTTTTGAAGTAAGGCTAAGGGGGTCCCTCTTGATGCTTGGGAGAGCTGTAAAGAGGGAAGGGTAACATTGGGAGGTAAAATCGCTTCCTATCCATAGACAAGGAAGTATGGGGAATTCACTAATGCTACTTTTGGGGTGACTCTATTAGCCCAAAGAGCGTTTGTTAGATCATTGTGCCAATTCCTCTGGTTGTCGGTGACAGATTTACGGATTATGTGGATGAGGTTTCTATTTGAGGACTCTGCAACTCCATTTCCATGGGGGTAATAGTTTGATGCATACCTTATGCGAATTTATTTATCGATAGTAAATTCAGTCAATTTTAGTGATGAAAAATAAGAAGCATTATCAAATATGATAGCTTCAGGGATGCCAAACTTATTGATAATAAATTTCTCAATAAAAGATATTACCGCGTCTTCATTAACCTTCTAGAGTGGGATGGCTTTGGTCCATCTGGTGAAGTAATCGGTTTCCGTGAGTATATACTTATACCGCTGTGAAGAGTTTGGAGTGATCTCACCTATGACATCTAGGCCCCATTGTTGGAACGGGCGATAAATCATAACGGGCCTGAGGGGAACGATTGGCTTTCTTTCTCACCATGCGTAGTTTGACACACCTTGCGCTTCTTAGTGTAGGCATGCGAGTCTCTGAACACTGTAGGCCAATAATACCAAGCTCTTATTATTTTTTGAGCAGTGATCTCTCCACCATAGTGACCGCCTGCTGGGCCATCATGCATTTCTTTCAAGACATGATCAACGTCATCCTTTTCCAAACATCTTAGCCAAACTCCATCATAATTTTTTCTGTATAATGCATCATTGGCCAAGTGATATTGATTAGATTTTAATTTGAGTGCTCTCCTTCATGATGCATCCATGTGCTCAGGACATGATCCCTGTGTTAGATAAAAGTGTATGTCGTAATACCATGACTCAGGGTCCAGAGGGACTTCCAATGTTTCGTGCTCACACATCAGCATTTTGTTAATCCATCTGGGCTCCTCCCTGAATTCTACTTGTGCGTCCCACGTGCTCTGCACTTCTAGTTCTTCTAACGTCCCTTATTTATATAACAAAGCTTCTACCACAAGCTTACACAATCCCTACCCTTGAACTATCTTTGCTGGTTTAATATCAAGGATGTATTCTTGAAGAGTGATTATCCAATTCCCTCTCCATTCCCCCATTTCCTTTTGCACAAAGAAGGTTCTTATAGCAGGGTGGGGAATGATTAATTTAGTCCTGGCCTTTAATAAATAAGGGTGGAAATGTTTCACAACTTTAAAAACAACGTAACCTTGTTTCTCCACGTCTGGGTAGTTTAGTTCTGCCCCTTGAGGATTAGAGCTCATATAAGAAATAGGGACTTTGTTTCCGTCATCATTTTTTTGGGTGAGTATTACGGCATATGAAACATCAGAAGCGAAAGTGTACAAAAGTAATTCCTTTTCAAAATTGGGGTTGACCAATGCAGGAGCTTCTGCGATGTCCTCCTTAATTCGTTGAAATGATTTCTTAGCTTCATCACTCCACCTATACACGACGTCTTTCTTCATCATCAGTTGAATGGGATGCACTATTTCCGCGAAGCCTGAAAAAAATTTCTTGATGAAATTAATATTCTCGAAAAAAGATTGCATTGCTCTTTTATTTGCAGGAGGTTGTATTCTCATGATGGTCTCTATTCTTTCAGGATCAATAATAATTCCTTCCTTGGAGAGGATATGACCTAGTAGCTTCCCTTCTGTAACTGCGAAAATGCTCTTCTTGGGATTCAATGATATTCCATATCTTCAACATCTTTCGAAAATATGTTTCAGGTGATAAATATGATCCCTTTTGTGATAAGAATACACAGTAATGTTGTCCATGTAAACCATTATTGATTTGTTAATCAACCCTCGAAAATCTATGTCCATAGCTCTTTGAAATGTGGCACCTGCATTAATAAGTCCAAACAACATTTCACGATATGCGTAGGTGCCCCATTTAGTGTTGAAGGTTGTATTAAGTTGATCTCCATTCAACACCAACACTTGATTATATCTCGAAAACCCATCCAATAAGGACAACATTTCAAACCCAGAAATGCATTGAAGAATGTGTTCCATAGAAGGGATAGGATAGTTATCCTTCTGCGATGCTCTATTTAGGTTTCTAAACTCGATACATAATCTGATGTCTCCATTTTTTTTCTTACTGAAATGAGATTGGCTATCCAATGGGTGTCCCTGACTGGAAAAATGATTTTAGCGTCCAACATTTTGTTTAATTCTTTCTTCACCAATGGTTCCAGGCTTCGATGCATCTTACAAAGCTTTTGTTGGTAGGGCTTCACTTCCTTTTCTAAAGGAATTAAATGTTGCATGATGCCAGTATTGAAGGTTCTCAAGTCACCATATGTCCATGCAAAGACGTCCTTGTACCCTTTAAACAGCTTAACAAACACAACCTTTTCCTGTGGAGAGCATACTAAGCCCAAATTGACATTTTCTGGGTCTTTTTCAGTTCCAAGGTTGATCGACTCATACTTCATGGATGAGCTATGCGTTTTGCAGTTAGTCGGCTTTTTAAATCTATCATGTAGGTCATAAAAATTCTCCATCTTGACAACTGACTTGGGAATTATATTGGACTGATTTTTTTCCTCATCTTCACTCTCATTCATAAGCCTATCACGCTCTTTTTCATCAATGAGTGCATTTTTGAATATCTTTTCGTTATGCAGGAACTCAAGGATTTGCTCGTCACCTTCAAATACCTGCCAATTTGAGATATTATCAGGTATGGATGGTCTAAAAATCAATTCAACATAATATTTATTCTTGTTTAATCTAAGGTCAGGCAAAAGTTTTGAAGCCATACCAGCCATCAGATCAGCATCTTGGTTTTTCCCTTGAGGTATGTATGTGATATTAAAAGAATCAAACTGTCAATTAAGCTCCATACCTCATGTTGGTATCTTACCAGGTGTGGCGAATTGCAATGTATCCTATTCCTTACTTGGTCGAAAATTATTTGTGAGTCACCAAAAACTTAGATTTTTCACCTTCATGTCAATAGCTTTCTTCAGGCCCTACAACAAGCCTTCATCTTCTACCGTGTTGTTGGTGCACACGAACTCCAACCGGCTAGCCATCAAATGTTGGTTCCCTTGTGGGTCAATGAGAATGCTCCCAGCACCTGTGCCCTCTATGTAGTTAGAGCCATCAAAGTAGAGTGTCCAAAATATAGAATCTAATGTTACATCAATTGAACTGCTTTCTATGAAATTAGTCCTATCATCTACTATAATAGAGGATAGTTCATTAGTTGGACTATAGGGGAGAGCTTCCAATTGTGTGTTCGTTGCAGTTCCTTCAACTGTCTCTGCATGGAATTCTCCAAAATAGGTTTCCATGGCACAAATGTCAAAACTATAATTCCCAAGGATAGAGTTGGTAAACATTACAGGTTCATTGGGGTCGTTTAGTTTTGTCACTACATACTTCATATATTTTTCTCGATCAACTTTCAACATATCACCTTTTCCTTTCTGAGGCAACAAGAGATGGGACCAATCAGTTGAGAAATATCCATTCAAATTTGCTGACCAATCCCTACTAAGAAGCATTCCATATGCCTTGGGTATGTTGACTACCACTATGTCAATGACTTGCGTGTACTGTGGTTTGGTAGTCATTTGAATTAGCACATCTTTCAATTCTCCAATTACTTTTACATTCGTTTTGTCTATTTGCATAATTCAAGTTCCAGTTTTCTCAGGCATTGCATGAAATCTTTTAGAAACAACCTAAGGCATAACAATGGACGAGGCACTAGAATATACTAGGCAATTGTGTACGTTCATGTTGAAGATTTCAAACGTGATAAGGAAAGGTGGAGTCACAAATTTTGATTTCCTTCCTATCATGGCTACACTGACATCTTGGGGTGTTCGATTCATTTTTTACAGAGTGGCTTCCATGGCTGATGGCATTTGGGATGTATTGGAGGTACTAACGGGTCTAGACACCGAAGTTTTGGTTTGACTACTTGGGTTGGTGGGAGATTTGAAATTCTGTTCATTCATAGCTTTCAAAAGAAAATCTCTCTGCTACGTTAACTTTAACAAATCGAAATACATGATATTAGCTTGAGATTTCTTAAGATCATCTACAATATTGTGATTAATGTTATAAATAGGGTAGGGAATAGTAAATATACTGGTTTTGCCATTCTTAGGTGGGAGTTTACCATTTTGAGTCGCATCCATTGCATTTGGAGGTGAATTATCTTTCTTTGGATAGTTCATGACTAGAATGCTCTTGGAATCACCACTAGGTTTATTCTTATCAAAAGGAAACTTGGGAGCGGATTCCTTCTAAGGGTGAACATCTTTCTTTGTCTGGTCTATAGGCTTCATCACGCCTGCAAGTGGCCCTTTACTTCGTGTGTGGTTTTCATTAGTGTGGATTCTTGCTGTACTATCTTCTTGGTCATTGTCATTCCCATTTCTATAGAAATCCCATAGTACATTGACTTGAGATGCCTCGTCCAAGGGCTCTTCTACTTGGTACTCTTCCTCATCTTCTTGTTCTGGCTCTAGCTCTACTATAGGTTCTTCTTTGGTAAGAAGCGATCCGATAAGAGTAAGGTATTCCATATTTAAAACCCCTTAATTAGTTGGAGCAGGCAACACAGGTTGACCATGACCACCTTCTGTCTTCTTACGATAGAAAGGTTTGAAGGATTTCCTATTGTTATTATTTCCTCCATTCCCATTTTTACTGTCTCTAGAATTCCTTTTCATATCGATAACTGTCTTCGTCAATATCTTAATGATCCGATGCAAACCTTCCACATTTGTGGTGTCCTTTTCTTTGATCTCTGCTGCTTTGTTCACTCCCATTATTCTTCTTTGATGATTGAGGGGATTTCTTTTCTTCGGTCGTATGATGACATGCTGTGAGACTGATCATTTCATTCTCAACTTTTACTGCTTCATCAATGGCACCCTGTAAGGTTTGTCCATTACTCCTTTTGACCCACATCGCAGTAGGGATATGAGAGCAGTGATGTAGAATTCCATGAGCACCTCATCAGTAGGTCTAGTGTTAGCCGGGATTCTGTTGAACAAAGTGTTGAACTGGATGTTAAAATACTTGACCTTTTCTTTGGTTTCCATTTTCAAATGGGATAGTTCTAAAACTAAGGCCACAGGTGTTTTGTCATCGCTAAACTTGTCTAAGAAGGCCTTCTGAAAGGCACCCCATGAGGTGATCGATCCTATTCTCAAGCTAAAGTACCATGTGTAAGTCGTACCAATCAGAGTAAAAGGGAACAAGCAACATACCACATCTTCATCGGCTACCCACAACATGCGCACAACTAGGAAGAAAGAGTGGATATGGTTATCAGCTGTGTCTCCCCGCTCAGGGTTGAATTTGGGTAATACTCTTTCTGCATTCTTGGGTAAGGCATGCTGCTGTGTAGGTATTGCTACAACATCCTCTACAAGCTAGGGAGGGAGCACTCCTAGAGGAGGTGGGGGTTGATTCCCACCTGGAGGAGGCGGTGGAGGTTGATTCCCACCTAGAGGAGGAAATCTAGCCATATTATGGTTGGGGAGGTTCTGGTTGAAAGTTTCCCCTAGGTGTTCTTTGTTAGGATTTCCCAAATCAAGCCAGGGATTACCTTTAGAGAGGGGATCCTCAGGAATTTCTTCCCAAGGAGTGTCGATACTTTGCAAAGACTCTAGCATAATATCTTTAAGATAAAGGGCCTTAGATGTCTCTTCATTTATGGGAAATATCCTTAGCTTTCTTTTAGCTATCCGAGGTAAAGAATGAAATATGGGAAGCTGAGACAGGGAACAAGTGTAAGCATGAGTAAGTACGCTAATTGGTTGTTCCTGAGTGACGGGATACTCCCACAATCTCTCTTCCTTGGGTGACCCAAACACGGGACTTAGAGGGACCTCTACTTCTTCGAAATGAGGCTCTTCCAAATGGGCAGAAGGATGTTTTCGACCTTTATGATCCATACATTAATCTTTTTGAATCCATGCACGACGTTTATAGATGAAATCCTGAAAGTTGTGGATGGCGGTTCAGGCCCTCCTTCTAGCGCCAATTTGTTGACACAACAAATGTTCGTTCTGCCAACAAAGGGAACCAGACCCCAGTTAGATCCACTTTTGTTTGGAGTGGCTAGTTCCAACAAGTTTTAAAGGATCCCGTAAACTATTATAGGTGTTGAAATATTGCTTCTTGGAGGAAGACTTCAATTAAATCAACAAAAGAAACAACTAACCTATATGTATCAAGTCCTATCTACACTGATTCTACCTACTTATGCTAGTTCTAACTATTATAATCTATCTTGCAGGAGCATAATAAAAAATATTAAACATCATATATAGATTCCAAGTCCAAGTAAATCAATTACCGAGTTACCGATGAACAAGGCTGTATTTAAGCTGACTTGCAATCTAATTATTCATACAAGAATACACTTTCCTGTTTCTACAAATAAAAATTGCAACTGATGTTTAATATAACTTTGAATTGGAGGCCACTCATGAGTTAACCATGATAACGAATTATATTTGAATAACCAAGCCTAGTCATAAGCTGTTTGTTATCATTGTGCACAAAAACAAAACATATATATCCTCATGCCAGTCACAACACCCTGATTCCAAAAATCAAAGAGAAAGGAAAATGAATTTGAAAAAAGGCTTCTTCTTGACTGAAACAGTCTTCTTTATTAGCATAATAAAATCGACCCCTCCTCTACCAAAAAAAATTCCCTCACCCATATCCAGAGGTAATACTTATGCCGCAGGAAAGCTGACCCTTCGTCTCCCTTGAATTTCCACCTTCCTATTCTTTTCAATATACATATTAAAATATATGAACACAGAACAATTAACGAAACCACTGACATGTCGAGGCCACATTTGCAGGAGAGTTTTATTTCTTGGAGGAAATGAATGGATGTTGATGGAAAGAAAAATGACTGCAAGCCATATCTTCACACCTATATCGATTGAGCATTATTCCCTATTATTTCCTAAAGGAAAATGTAGAAAGTGTGCTCATTTTTCGACATCTAGCTTGAATTAAGGTGTATCCAAAGGTAATAATAACTTGATTTGATGTGTTCATACGTTTCTTTGACAGATTATGATGTAGAGTGCTATGTGGTTGTTTCCATCCATCAAGCTTTATCAAACTTGCACAAATCCAGCAGACAAAGGCGTTTTTCTAGGATCCACAGAATACTATACATATGAAACAAATCTCTTAGCCCATACCTCCTTTTCTTAGACAGGTATTTCATGATGTAAGATCCTTTTGCAAGTCAGAAGTTGCAACTGAAAGCTTTGTTACAGGAGTGGAAGGGTTGGAGGGAGGATAAGCAACAAGAAATCACCATAGTCTGTTGCATAGCTCCCCACTGTGTATGCCTTCCATGTTGCTTGTCATAAATTCCTCTGTTTCGTCTAGGTCTCACTTGCATCTTTTCCTCACAGCCATTTCTGATGCTTATGCATCAACTTGTCGACCTTTCTTTTCTTCTCTTGGTCCTTGCTTGCAGAAATAATTAACATTAGCTATGATTATGAGAGATATGATAGAAAAGCCAAAAACAAACCTTACCTTCATAAAAACTTTCATAAAGAGACAGGCTCTACAACTGGGGGTTATATGAGTCCTTCCAACTCTAAATCTCAATAGGGCGTGGTGATCTTTATTTGGTCACAACACAATGATGGCTCTAAAATTGCTAGGCGATGGGGAACTGATGATTAAAGCAAAATGGATAGCCATGTGATGAAATGGTTAAAGTATTTTGGTGCAGTGGGGATGCATCTCTTTCTAATTTTGTTTTCACTTATTCCAATTCGGTACTGTGAACTAAGATTCCTCAAGGAATTTCCCCGAAATCTAGAGTTCAGGCATCAGGGGAGGTATTAAGGGAAGCGATCACACGACGATCTCAAACTCCTACTATCTTATGCGAGGTTTCCACACTAGACATGATTCAACCTTTAGGAACCTTTAGGTTGATTCCATGAATTATAGTATCAAGCATTTTGTGACACTCTTTAGGCATGCATAGCCACAGTTTCCATTTTAATCTCAAAATGCATTGCAACCATAATTATTAAACCATCGAACCATTCAGCTTTGAAGACATAATTCCATCTGAAAACTATAGTTATCATTAAGAGAAACAAAAGATCAAACTTCTTAGGTGACCCATTCAAATTTTCCCTCAGAGCAAGTTTTAGTAGGGTGGTGGTTGTGGCTGCAACAAACTCTAAAAGTGTTGTGCCCTTTAGGGAACAGTAGCTGTTCCCTGGAGGGAACAACAAAAACACTCCAAAAACGTTGTGGCCACAACACTACTACCATGATAACACTCTTTCCTTCAGACTTGGGTAAACTTGTGATAAAATCCATTGAAACCTCCTCCTAACGTTGGCTTGGAATGGATAAAGGTTGTAATAGTCTTGGGGTCTTAATTGTTTCAACTTTATTTTGTTGGCAAACTAAAAATTCTGCCACAAACTTTTGAATATCTGATTTAAGGCAATGCCAAAAAGAATCCTTCTTAACCTTGTGGTAGGTTTTTAGAAATCCTGAGTGCCCTCCTAAGGGAGAGGTGTGCAATTCCCTAAGAATATTTTGTTTGAGTTGGGAACTCTTACATAGGTATAACTGATCCTTATACCATAACGAATCATTTTTGCATCTAAATGTATCAGATGTACTGGGATCTTGTTGTATCTTTTGCATGAGTGCGCACACTTCCTCGTCATTCTTCCATTCATCCCTTGCTTCATTTCTCCAATCTGGTTGCATAATAGAAATGGTGCAAATAAATGCTTCCACATCATCATCCTTTCTTGAGAGTGCATTTGCCACAACGTTTTTCTTCCCTTTTTTGTAGATGATTTCAAAGTCATAACCCAACATCTTTGTGACCCATTTTTGCTGCTCTTCTGAAGATAGTCTTTGTTCTAAAAAGTATTTAAGACTATCATGATCTATTTTTACCTTGATGTGTCTTCCCATTAGGTAGGGTCACCATTTCTTAAGTGCATGTAGTATTGCCAACATTTCCTTCTCATAAATAGATTTGTGTAAATACTTTCCTTTAATTGCACAACTTTCGAAGGCAATGGGTCTTTCTTCTTGCATTAAAACATCACCAATTCCATTTCCTGAGGCATCACATTCCATAATAATTTTTTTTGTGAAGTTCGGTGTGGCTAAGACTGGTGCTTGGAACATTGCCTCTTTAAGATGTTCAAAGGCCTTTGTTGCTTCTGGAGTCCATGAAAGTGCATCTTTTTTCAATAATGTTGTTATAGGTGTTGCTATTCTCCCATAATTCTTAAGAAACTTGCGATAATACCTTGTCAACCCAAGAAATCTTCGTAGATGCTTTATGGATGTGGGGATTTTCCATTCCTTAATGGTTTGAGTTTTGCTAGAGTCTACCTTAACACCTTCATGAGATACAATATGACCCAAATATTCCACCTCTTGTACTCCAAAGAAACATTTGAAGATTTTTGCATATAATTGTTTCTCCTCCAATAGTTTGAGCACCATGTCAACATGTTGGACATGATCCTTCCAAGACTTGTTGTAGATTAGTATATCATCAGAAAATACTAACACAAATTCTCTAAGGAAGGGTTTGAAAATGGAATTCATCAAACCTTGAAATGTAGAAGGTGCATTAGTAAGGCCAAAAGGCATGACCAAAAATTCATAACGACCCTCATAAGTTCTAAATGTTGTTTTTGGAATGCCTTCAATCTTCATTCTTATTTGATGATATCCTGAACGAAGATCCAACTTAGTGAAGTAAATTGATCCATGCAATTCATCCAATAATTCATCAATGACAAGAATGGGAGATTTATCTTTAATAGTGAGCTTATTGATCTCCCTATAATCTAGAAACATGTGCCATTATCCATCCTTCATGTGAACCAATAATACTGGAGCAGAGAAAGAACTTTGGCTAGGTTGAATTATACCAGCCTCTAGCATTTATGCAACCATACATTCAATTTCATTCTTTTGGACATGGGGATATCTGTAAGGCCTAATGTTTGGAGGAACACTTCCTGGAATCAAATTAATAGCATGATCATGATCATGAGTAAGTGGGAGGCCTTTGGGAGTCTCAAATACCTTGGAATGATTGTCCAAGACTTTTTGGAGATATGGAGAAATGGATGATTTTGATGTGGGAACCTCTATTGAACATAATTGTGCAATTATGCCTCATTGTTCTTTCTTTAGAAGCTTTGTTGTTCCGTTAGAGCTAATTATATTTCTCGGTTTCCCTGCGATACCCCTTAGTTCAATTCCTTTCCTTCTAAAGAGAATTTCATGAAAAGTTCTTGAAAATTAAAAGCTATTGTACCGAAGGATTGTAGCCATTGGGATTCTAGTACAACATCAGTACCACCCATTAGAATGGAAAGCATTGGGATATTCAATACATATTCTCCCATGGATAGATTGATATTATGACACTTTCCTATGCAATTTATGGTTCCTCCACTGGCAATCATCACTTGACACTCTATTACTGGATATAGGAAGGAATTCAATTCCTTGGCTATATTACAACGAATAAAATTATGGGTACTTCCCGAATCAATAAACAGTATTACCTTTTTCTTCTTGATATGCCCTTCTATCTTGATAGTTTGAGGAGTGGTAATTCCAACTAATGAATTACAAGATATGGTCAGATTCATTTCTTCTTCTTCTAGGGTTTGTTCCTGGTGTATATTCTCTTCTTTTGACATTTCTTGTTCCTTTTCTTCCTCCTCTTCACAATCTATGTAAAATAATTTCTTCTCGGAACACTTATGACCTTTAGTGTATTTTCTATCACAACTGTAACAAATCCCTTTTGCTCTTTCTTCTTAGAGTTTTTGTGGTGTCAACCTTGTAGGTTGTGGATGGCTTGGGGTAGCAACACTTTCATCTTTATAATTGTGAGTAGTAGGCTTCCTTGTTGTCATAATTTTGCTTTCCTTTTTTCTTGCCAATATGAATTCCTTCTCTAATGAATCTAGTTCCCAAAGGTGAACCTCATGTTGGATGTTATCTTTTAAATTCCCTATGAGCACATCAATTCTATGCTCCTTTGGAATACCGTTTACCCTTATATTCAATTTTTGGAAGTTCTCAATGTGCTCCATCATTGAACCCTTTTGTTTGAGATTTATCAATTAGCTAAAAAAGTGTTACTTTTTGTATCCTCATAATGTGATATCATTTCATTTGTAAAAATAGCCCAAGTGACAATTTGTTTATGAGAGCAAAGCCATCGATACTATACAAACTGATTTGGTTCCAAATATAAAGTTGCAATGTGTACCTTTTGTGTGTTTTTCACATTATGGAGATCGAAAAATTGCTCCATCTGTAGTATCCATGTTCTGGGATCCTTGCCATCAAACTTCCTCATATCGATCTTTGGAATATGGTAGCTCTTTGATCCAACATTAGAGTCTATGAAATCATGATTAACATTTATTTTGTTCTCATCATGAGTTTCCTTTACTACCATTTCACCATTAGTAATCATTTCTTGTAGAAACTTTTCCAAATTTGTCTTCAAATATTCCATGCCTTTATTTAAATCATCCATCTTAGCTTCCACGCCATCCATATTAGCTTCCACACTGTCCAGCTTAGATTCCACATCATTCATCTTAGCTTCTACGCCTTTCTTTAAACCATTCATCTTAGTTTCCATGCCATACATCTTAGCTTCTACATCTTTCTTTAAACCATCCATCTTAGCTTCTGTTACATTTTGTGCAAGTGAAATTTGTTGCACTTGGTCTCGTAATTTTGATATATCATGTTGCATTTCTTCATCTTCTTCATGAGTCATGCTA
>APFE030137428.1:43616-72886 GCA_000404065.3 Pinus taeda
ACTTTTCTCCACATAAAAGTGTGTGAACTTTTCTCTACATGAAATAAACTTTTATCTTCATGAAAGTGCGTGAACTTTGCTGCACTATAATTTATCATCTGAGATGAGTGGGTTGCCATCAAGTACAACATATGTATCATAATGCCAACACGTTATTCATTTATTTCTCATTTTTCATGTAACAGGGTCCATCGAAAGCATGCAACGTGCATACTCCTTGGATGAGGAATCAAATTCTGCATCCATTGAGTGTTCCTACACGAAATTTGAGTAAATCCATAGGGAGATAAGTTGAAAATGGGAGTTGAAAAGTAGTTTTTTCTTTTTTCCCTCTAAATTTGATAATGTAATCTAATCTTATTTTATTATTTCCATTATCATTTTATAATTTCCTTAGAAAAATTGGATACCATGGACATATTATAACCATCATATCATATTATAAAATTTCATCATATTATAACCAAGTTGACATCAAGTACATCTTTGTAAAATAGGTTTCCATTAAGGACAACACATTAGACATAATGCCAAGAATATACCCCTTTGAACTTGATGGAAACCAATTTGGTGTTTGGAAACCACCTACAAACACACATGCAACCACCAAGTCTTCTCTCCCCCTTTGACATCAAGGAAATAGGGCTAAACCAGGCTAATTAAAGTACTTCCTTTGTAGATATCATCACTAAAAGTTTTATGTGCCGATATGAAGTCTGAAATATGCATACTGACCATACTCCCCCTTAGCATATGCTGGACCTTCTAAAGATACACAATAAAATTACAAGGCTTTATGACTCAAACAAATATGACCTTTCAGATCACCACTTATTTATGCTCCCATGATTACATCAATCACCCAACATAATGGGTTTACATGACATGACTTGATCCCAAAATCCAATATATGACTGAATTTTATAATGATTACAACATGGGTCTTTTCATGCCCTTTACATCAAGAGATATAGATGACATCCATAACACTAACAAGGATCTAAACTATGAATTGTCTTTGTAGCAAAACCATGATAATCATCATGCTCCAAATGTGCATCTGTAACATAATCATATGACAAAAAAAACATAACTGGCATAATGAAAACATCATGAATATCCTCATTGTCAAGAAGCAGGATGAAGTTAAGATAGTATAGCATTAATAACGTACATATTCTCCTTATCAAGTGCATAAAGCAAGAATAAGACACCATCACAAAATCCAACTTAAGCAAGATATAGGAATCATCCATAACTTCACCACATACAATCCATGCATTATTGATAACCCATGACATAAAGACAACAACGTATATATCTTCTCATTACTGAAGGATGCCAAAAAACAATAAGTAAATCATGAACTCATCATCATCAACCAAAATCAGATAACAAATTCCTAATAACAAACCATAATGCCAACAATGAACCATTAGAAGTATAGAAGATGCTCCCCCTAAACCTATGCCAACTTTTCACCATCAAATTTGATCACATTGTATCCATATCATCAACCAACAAATGCACCAAAGAATTATTTCAACAACAAAAATAACATTTTGCAACAACTCATGAACCAATGTTATTCTAAGGAACATATGGGCGTTATTAACATACTGTAGCAAATCAATGCTAGAACCAAAATGACAATCATGAACTAGTGGAAGCATATGAGAAACTCTACCTAAATTTGTGCCACTTATTTTTCATTACTCAGAAGCGTACATGACTGTCTAGATCAAAAACCGTGTATACACATGAATATATTTCATAAGATTAACATACACAATATAAAATGATGATTTTTATAGCTACAACTCCCCTTGAACATGTCATGTCTATTCTTGTTCACATTCTCTTGATCAATGGAATGCTAGTAAACAAAACAACACAGGGAATCATAATCAAGATACACATGCATAGCCCCCCCTGGAGATCATACACCACTGATCATGTAGACCTGATCATTACCTATTCTTCATGAGGTTATGTACCCCACACTCACTTCTGTAGTCATTATTAGAAGAATAAATTTAAGAACGATGGAATGTTGTATGGAAAATCCTCCCTATGTCTCTGACTGATGTTCCTTCTTCCTCCATATCTACTTGCAATTTCTAAACATGTTCTCAAACTTGTGGAACTTATCCCATATTTCTCTTCCATTCCATATCCTTGACCTGCAATTAGTGACCTTATGCCCAAACTTGTTACAAGTATAGCATCTTAGATGACCATAAAAGGGAGCAAAAGAATCATAATGTTTATGTTTATCATTCCTCCTATTGTAGTTAACAACTTTGTGATCAGGCATGTTGCAAGTAAAACAATATCTCCCTTAAAGAAACCCGAGTACCTGGGAGATGATGATGTTCCCGTGAATCTTCTTTTGCAATTGGATGTAAAGTGTCCAAAGTTATGATAGATAAAACATTCAACATCATTGTCCATAGGAGAGAATCAATTGATACTTCTATAGTTAGGAGTAGATGATTTACTTTGAGAATTCACTTTCCTTGGTTGACTTCTTATCTCTTTATCAAGAATTTCAAATTTTGCATTGTGATCCTTCAAGTTCCTTTCAGAAGCCTATGAACTAGATTCTCCTTTAATAGTTTCATGAAATCCAAGACCAAATTTAATGGAGGGAGACCTTTGATTGCTAAGAATGTTATCCAAAATCTTAGTACTATTTGAAATCTCAATTTCTTATCCATTTATGATAACTTAGATTCTATAATACTTACCTCAACCTCTTTTTCACCTCTAGTCTTTTCCAATTGAGTTATCCACTCAATGATCTCCTTATTAAGCTCACTTTCTTGTTCTTCAAATACTTGAAGAGTCTTCGTATAACATTTGTTTGACTTTTCAAGATCATATTTGAGAGAGATAATATCTGCTTCTAGTCCTTCATAATAATTAGTTCTTTCTTTAAGGTCTTTAATTGTTTCATCTTTTCATTTCTTGTTTCCTCTTGAAAAATTTTGAGAAAATTTCTTAATGAAGCTACATTAACCTCCAAACTTTGACATTGATCTTCCCTTTCCTTACACTTCTTTCTTATTCCTTCTTCATTTTTCTTTCCTTCTTTGAACTTGGTTTCTAATGTTACAATATATTTTTGTAGGCACACTCCTTGACATCAAAATGTTGCAACAACTTTTATTAATCTCTATTTTCACCTGTGAGCCTTTCAACCTCTGCTTTTAGGGTCGTTATTTTTGAATCTATTTTCTATTTAAAGTGATTACTTTCACTTTTACCCATTGTTGGGTGTGGATCTTGATTATCTTGTTTATTCAGAGCTATCGCTGCATTGGACCCCATTTCGTAATGTGACAGAAACACCGCTCATAAAAAGTGTGCCTCTAGGGGGATCTTGCGGGGCAAAGACAATTATTTGGAGCCCCCCTCCTCCCCCGCACCCCCCCCGGGGTGGGGTATCGGGGGCATCACCCCTGAAGCTAAAAATAGATGTAAAATTTCCTTAAAAGATGTTGTAATTTCGTAGTCATTCTAGGCTGTTCATTAGGCAGATATCTAACAGTAGAAGTTATGCTTAAATTAGGGTTTTTTTCCCTAGAAGGCAACCCCTCTCTATATATGAGGAAATTGTATTGCGTCTATGTAGATCTATATTATGAGTGAGAAAGAGAGAGGAGATTATGTGAGAGCAAAGAGGGAACTACAACGGATCTGCTGTAGGTTGTATCTCTTCAATTTGATGGATAATATAAAAGGAAGGACTGTTTGTTTCTCCATGGACGTAGCCCAAATTGGGTGAACCACATATATCTGTGTCTCTCTTGTTTTATGTGTTTATATTTCTACAGTATATTCTATGTGTTCCATTGCTCTATAATATATAATTTTCTAACAACTGGTATCAGAGCCGAAGGTCCATTTGGCTGATAAACGCGTTGGAGAGAAGGGTTCCTGGTTTGAGTGGGAGAAATGGTGAAAGATGGTAGTTTTAGGGTTGAAAAATTGAACGACTAAAACTACCAACTATGGAATATGTAGATGGAAGATTATCTGTATCAGAAAGATCTATACCTACCATTGAGCGGAAAGACAAAGAAGCTGATGAGTATGACATACACATAATGGGATATTCTTGATAGAAAGGCACTTGGAACAATACGGCTGTGCTTAGCGGCGTTGGTAGCCTTTAATATTTTAAAGGAAATGACAATAGAAGGTTTAATGTCAGCATTGGCAAAACTATATGAAAAACTCTTGGCCTCAAATAAGGTATTTCTTATGAAGCATTTATTTAATATGAAGATGTCAGAAGGTGGATCTATTGCTAATCATTTAAATGAATTTAATATAGTTACCAGTTAGTTAAGTTATATAGGGGTAAATTTTGATGATGAAGTTAGGGCTCCATTATTTGTATGCTCATTGCTAGAAAGTTGAAATGGTTTAGTTATGGCCATTAGTAACTCTGTCTCTAGATCTAGTACGTTAAAGTTTGATGATGTTGTCGTTGCAATCCTTAGCGAGGAAATGTGATGGAAAAACTATGGTGAGACATCAGGTAATGCTTTGACTGTAGAGCCTAGGGGAAAAAATGGAAAGAGGAAAGAGCCCAGGATATTGCAGTAAGTCAAGGAAAGGTAGATCCAAGTCCAGGTCGGGGATAGTGTGCTTGAAATGCAGGAAGAAAGGACACCTAAAGAAAGACTGCAAGTCTCAGAAGGGAAAAGAAGGAAACGTGCAACAAGAAAGCAATCATGAAGTGAATGTGACAGGTTATGTGTTGCAAGATGCTTTGATTCTTTCATTAGAAAATATTATTGATGCTTTGGTGGTAGATTCAGGAGCCTCATTCCATGCCACACCTAATAGGAAACATTTTCATGACTATGTTCAAGGATATTTTGGATAGGTTCAATTGGGTGATGATAAACCCTATAAAATCATTGGAATGGGTACAATTTTCATAAAATAGTATAATGGAAATCAATGGCTATTGAAGGAGGTAAGGCATGTTCCATATCTGAAGAAAAATTTGATTTCAACAGGGTAGTTGGGAGGTGAAGGCTATGTAACTACTTTTATAGATAAAACCTGGAAGGTCACTAAAGGAGCCTTGGTAATAGAAAAAGCAGAAAAGGTTGGTACATTGTATTTATGCAATGGTATTTCTAATTCTGTTAATTATTTAACCTCTATAGGAGAAGATATGGCATTGTGGCATCATAAGCTCGGGCACATGAGTGAGAAGGGGATGCAGATTCTTCACTCAAGAAATTTGTTGCTAGGTTTGAAGCAAGTTGATTTAGAATTATATGAGAATTGTGTTTATGGAAAACAAAAGAGAGTCAGATTCCTCAGAGTTGGGAAAGAAAAGAAGAGTGAAAAATTATAGCTTGTGTATACAGATGTATGGGTACCGACTCAGGTATCATCTCTCGGTGGCTCTCGTTATTATGTTAATTTTATTAATGATGCAACCATAAAACCTAGATTTATTGTATTCAAAATAAATATGATGTTTTTGGTACTTTCAAGAAATGGAAAGATTTGGTTGAAAATGAGACAGGAAAAAGGTTGAAGTGTCTCAGATCAGATAATGGAGGTGAATATTGTAGCAAAGAGTTTGATAGGTACTGTTTAGAGAATGGAATTCACAGAGAAAATAAAGTTCCAGGAACACCACAAGAAAATGGTGTGTCAGAAAGGATGAACAGGACAATCATGGAGCATGCAAGGTGCATGAGATTACATGCAGGATTGCCTTTAAAATTTTGGGCAGATGCTATAGATAATGTTGTTTATCTAATAAACACAGGGCCTTCAAGTTCCTTGGATGGTGGTATTCCAAAGGAGGCATGGATAGTTAAAAATCTAAACTATTCATTTTTAAAGACTTTTGGTTGTGAAGCCTTTGTCCACATTAATAAAGAAAACATAACAAAGCTTGAAGAAAAATCAAAGAAATGTACCTTTATTGGATATGGTGATAATGATTTTGGTTATTTCTTTTATGATTATGAAAAAAATAAAAAATTAGGAGTAGAGATGTCATATTCAATGAAAAGGTTTTGTATAAGGATAAGATGCAGGAAAAGAAATAGGAAAAAGAAAATACAGAATACATAGTGCTTGATGGGATCACAAAAAAATTGAAGGTGCCTAAAAATCATAATGATCAACAGCTAAAATAACAACAAAAACCACAACAGCAACAAGCACCTCAAACACTTGGAAGTGGTGTTAGAAGATCTACGAGGATAAGTAGATCCCCTGAACGATACTCTAATTCATTATATTATGTATTGTTGACTGAGTCTGGTGAACTAGAATGTTATGAAGAAGTAGTGCAAGTGGAAACTAGGAAGAAGTGGGAGAAAGCCATGAAAGAAGAGATGGACTCCTTAGCACATAGACTTGGGACTTATTCAGGTTGTCTACAAGTAAAATAGAAGAGAAAAATAAATGGGTTTACAGGTTGAAGGAAGGATATGGAGGTAGAAAAAGGTATAAAGATAGACTCGTGGTGAAGGGATTTACACAGAAAAAGGGTATAGAATTTGATGAGATATTTTCTCCTGTTGTTAAAATGACTTCAATAAGAACTATTTTAAGTCTAGTAGCGGCTAAAGATTTACGTCTTGAGCAGTTAGATGTAAAGACAACCTTTCTCCATGGGGATTTGGAGGAAGAGATATATATGCTGTAACCACAAGAATATGAGGTCAAAGAGAAGGAGAACCTAGTGTGCAGGTTGAAGAAGAGCTTGTAAGGCTTAAAACTGGCTCCAAGGAAATGGTATCTAAAATTTGACAGGTTTATGTCTGAACAAGGTTATACTAGATGTCACTCTGATCATTGTGTTTATCTCAAAAGGAATAATGATGGAAGCTATATTATATTGTTATTGTATGTAGATGACATGCTTTTTGCAGGTTCTAACATGCAGGAAATAAATGTTCTCAAAATAAAATTGGAGAACTCATTTGCAATGAAGGATTTGGGTGTTGCAAAACAAATCCTTGGTATGAGAATAACTGGAGACAGGAAGAATCGAAAATTAACATTGTCTCAGAGTGAGTACATAGAAAAGTTGTTGAAAAGATTTAATATGCAGAATGCAAAACCAGTTACTATACCTTTGGCTAGCCATTTAAAACTAAGTAAGTAGGTGTGTCCCAAGACTCTGGAAGGAATGGTTTATATGTCTAAAGTTCCATATGCATCAACAATTAGAATCTTAATGTATGTAATGATCTGAACAAGGCCTGATATTGCACATGCAGTGGGAGTTGTAAGCAAGTACATGAAAAATCTAGGAAAAGAACATTCGATGGCGATGAAGTGGATTCTTAGGTATTTGAGAGGTACCACAAATCAATAATTATGCTTTGGTGGTTCAAACATTGATATACATGGAATTTTGATGCAGATGTGGTAGGTGATAGAGATAACAGGATGAGAACAACAAGGTATGTGCTCACTGTAGGTGGAACAACTGCCAGTTGGGTTTCAAAACTGCAAAATGTTGTTTCACTCTCAACAACAGAAGCAGAGTATGTTGCTGCTACAAAGGCTAGTAAAGAAATCATTTGGTTACAAAGGTTTCTGGATGAATTGGGTAAGAAGCAGGAGTTGGGCAGGTTGTATAGTGACAGCTAGAGTGCCATACATCTTGCAAAGAACTCTGCATTTCATTCCAAGACTAAAAATATATAGCTCATGTACCATTTCATATGGTCAGCATTGGAAGATGGACAATTGAAGTTGGAAAAGATAAACACTAGCCAAAATCCTGCATATATGTTAACAAAAGTTGTAACCAAGGAGAAACTGAGATTCTTCTCAGTTTCAATTGGTCTTCAAGTATGATGAAGAATATGAGAAACAACTAGGTCTAAAGTGGATTCATTTTCCAACAAATGAAGCAACAGTGGAGTTTCTATAATTAGTCTCCAAGTGGGAGATTGTTGGGTGTGGAGCTTGATTATATTGTTTATTCAAAGGTATCGCCGCATTGGACCCCATTTCTTAATGTGGCAGCAATGCCACCTATAAAATGTGCACCACCAAGGGGGTCCAAGGGGGGCAACAATGATTATTTGGAGCCCCCCTGGCAGGGGATTGGGGGCATCGCCCCCGAAGCTAAAAATAGATGTAAAATTTCCTTGTAAAATGTTGTAATTTCGTAGTCAGTTTGGGCTGTTCATTAGGTAGAGATTTGACAGTAGACGTTATGTTTAATTTAGGGTTTTTTTCCTTAGAAGGAAACCCCTCACTATATATGTGAGAATTGTATTGTGTCTATGTAGATTTGTATTCTGAGTGAGAAAGAGAGAGGAGATTGTGTGAGAGAGAAGAGGGAATTACATCAGATCTGCTGTAGGTTGTATCTCTTCAGTTTGCTGGATAATATAAAAGGAAGGAATGGCTATTTCTCCATGGATGTAGCCCAAATTGGGTGAACCACGTATATTTGTGTCTCTCTTGTTTTATGTGTTTTATGTGTTTATATTTTTGCAATATATTTTATGCGTTCCATTCCTCTGTAATATATAATTTTCTAACATCCATGAAAGAAATTTCAGTTGATTCATTGTCATATTTACTATCATCATTACTACATGAACAAGGAAATAGATCACAAGTAGAACACAAAATGGTACTTGATAATTATTTATTACTATCTTCTTCATTCTTGATTAATAGAAAGTGGGGTGCTCCCAAAATTGAATATTTGCTGACATATATAACTACCACTGCATCTAATATATCACTTTCACTGTCACAATTTTCTTGAACTGACTCCTTCCTTTGAGTTTCCTTCTACTTTTGCTTCTTTCCCTATGTCCCTGATCCACTCCCAAGAAGTTAAGCTTCTAGTGGAGTGACATGATCTGATTTCAATATTTTTAATTCACTTTTTCTTTTAATTTCATATTCAGAAATCTTTACAATACTGTCATTTATGGAACCCGTGTGTGTACCTGACTTTAGTGAAGGAAATTTGTGTATATCCAATTTACACAATTCTTCATAACTTCAATGAGTGAGTTAACATAACAATTGAATTATTAATTCATTAATCATCAAATATGGATTAAAGAATAGATAAATCAAATCACATAAGAAACACACATAGAACCCCAGTATTTTAGGTGGAAACCCAATGTGGGAGAAAATCACCGTTACCATCGTCTTTGTCTTCTTTCTTATTATATAAATATAAAAATTTAGTACATCTTGTACCGGTGTAGACTCTTACCAACATGTAGAAACCCACTAGAAAGGAGCTACAACCCCCTGATGTCATTTATCGGTTTCTACTATAAGGGAGCTCCTACCCCTCACTGAAGGATACAAACCTCAACACCTTGTGGACCACATTTCGTAATATTTCATACTAGACCCACCTATCTCAAATACAAAAAACTTGTAGGCCACATTTCATCATATTTTCAAATTGGACCCACAACCAACATTATGCTCAATACCAAACTGAATACTGAATCTGAAATACAATCACTGAAGAATTTTAAACCAACTTAATCACTATAACATCATCCCACTGAATACTAAAGAGAACCAATCACTGAACTGAATATCAACCAACCATTGCAACCAAATGAAATTAATGCACAACCAATCCAATCAACACTGCCAAAATCAAATAGACATCATTCACATACACCACCAAATATATCATACATCATCAATTGTAATCATCATCAAGTGGAAAATAAAATCCCTATAATATATATATATATATATATATATATATATATAATATATATATATGTGACATTCATTAAATATATCTGTGTATGTACGCGATTACCATGCATAACACCCACATATATATATAAACATAATGCATAAATTATTACAAAATTTATAAGCAACAATATTAAACTAGATTTGCGTATGTACACAATCATATTGAAGGAAACCTACGTACGAATCATAAACTATTGAATCAAATCTTCACTACAAATCAAAACATATGTTAAGTCCAGAGCTCCAAACACACCACTTCATTCAGATCATACCATCATCATAGCTGCAGATCTAACATTATTAGCTACAAAATATCAAGTAAGTATATTCATTAGTCTTCACTAAACTTTCAAATCTATAAGATATGAGCCATATCCTTGCTCCCTAGTGCACACTTGTTCCAAATCGGCTTACACATGGATAATCCATTTTCTTGCACAACACACTCCTTGATATCCATCTCCTTATATAGATTTTTCCTTTGTCAATACATTAGGTAAATCCTTTGGTAAAGTTGATGGTATTCGTTGATGGGATCAAATTGACATTTTCACAAAAATTAATATTGGAAATTACCATGGTAATCACCCTTGGTATCTAATTTTCCATGCTTTGGATAACGTACAATACTTTTGTTCATAGAAATGGCACATGCATGCAACTCTTCTTCATAGGAACCACGTATACTTCTCAAACTTAACCTTTGTTATTCACATATAATTGAATTTCCATTTCTTTTCCACATCTTCCATAATATATGTACAGATATTCCTGTCATCTGCATTAATCTCATAATAATCATATTATAACCAAGTTGACATCAAGTACATCTTTGTAAAATAGGTTTCCATTAATGAAAACACATTAGCAATAATTCCAACAATCTCCCCTTTTGGACTTGATGGAAACCACTTTGATTTTTGGAAACCACTCGCAAACACACCTGAAAAAACCAAGCCTTCTCCCCCTCTTTGACATCAAGGGAAAAGGGCTGAACCAATATAAATGAATTACTTCCCTTGTAAAGCTCATCACTGAAAGTTGGATTTGCCGATATGAACTATGAAATCTACATACTGACCATACCCCCCCTGAGCATATGCTGGACCTTCTAAAGATATACAATAAAAGTACAAGGACCTATGACTCAAACAAATATTACCTTTCCTATAACCAATGACTCTATTCTCCCATGATTACATCAATCACCCAACATAATGGGTTTATATGACATGACTTGTTCCCAATAGCCCATACATGACTAGATTTTACAATGATTACAACAAGGGTATTTTCATGACCTTTACATCAAGAGACATACATGACATCCAAAACCATAATAAGGGTCTGAGCTATGAAGTATATTTGTACAAAAACCATAATAATCATCAACAACCATCATGTGCCAATTGTGCATCTGAAACATAATCATATGAAAGAAACAACATAATTGGCATAATGACAACAACATGAATATCCTCATTATCAAGAAGAAATAGGCATATAAGATAGTGTAGCATCAATAACATACATATCCTCCTTATCAAGTGCATAAAGCAGACTTAAGAAACCATCACCAAATGCAAGCTAAGAAGCATATAAGCATCATCCATAGCTTCAACACATGCAATCCATGCATTATTGATAACCCAATCCATAATGGAAACAACATATATATTTTCTCATCAATGAAGGATGACAACAAACAATGAGTAAATCATGAACTCATCATCATCAACCAATAGCGGATAAACAATGCCTAATAAGAAACCATGATTCCCAAAATGAACCATTAGAAGTATAGAAGATGCTCCCCCAGAACTTGTTCCAACTTTTCAACTCGATTTTGATCACATTATATCCATCTCATCAACTAGAAAATACACCAAAGAACTATTTCAACAACAACAATAAAATTTTGCAACAACTCATGAGCCAATATTATTCTAAGCAAGATATGGGAATTATTAACAGACTGTAACACATCAATGCCAGAACTAGAATTCCAATCATGAACTGATGGAAGCATATGAGAATCTCCACCTGAATTTGTGCCACTTCTTTTTCATTACTGAGAAGCATACCTGATTGTCTATAAAAAAAAAAATATGTATACACACGATGTATTTCATAAGAACAATGTAGAAAATATAAACTGTTGATTTTTATTGCTACATCTCCCCCTGAACATATCATGTCTGTTCCTGTTCACATTCTCTTCATCAATACAATTCTAGTAATCAAAACAACATAAGGAATCATCATCAAGGTACACATGCATAGCCCCCTCTGAGATCATACACCACTGATCATGTAGACTTGATCATTACCTGTTCTTCATGAGGTTATGCACCTCACATTCATTTCTGCAGTCACTGTTCGAAGAATACTTTTAATAACAATGGATTGCAATAGGGACAATCTTCCCTATGTCTCTAACTAATGTTCCTTCTTCCTCCAAATTTGCTTGCAATTTATAATCATGTGCTTGAACTTGTGGAAATTATCCCATCTTTTGCTTCCATTCTAAATTCTTGACCTACAATTAGTGACATTATTCCCAAAATTGTTACAAGTATAACATCTTACATGACTAGAAAATGGAGCAAAGGAATCATAATGTTTCTATTTCACATTCCTCCTATTGTAATTAACAACTTTGTGACTGAACATGTTGTAAGTAAAACAATATCTCCTTTAAAGAAACTTGAGTACCTAGGAGCTCATGACATTCCTGTGAATCTACTTCTACAATTGGCTACAATGTGTCCAAAATTATGACAAATAAAACATTCAACATCATTGTCCAGAGGAGAGAATTGATTGTTAATTCTATATCCAGGAGTAGATGATTTCCTTTGAAAAATCACTTTCCTTGGTCGACTTCTTATCTCTTTATCACAAATTTTAGATTTTGAATTGTTATCCTTCAACTTCCTTACACAAGCCTATGAACTAGATTCTCCTTTAATAGTTTCATGAAAACCAAGACCTGATTTAATGGAGGGAGACATTTGACTACTAAGAATGTTATCCAAAATCTTAGTACTATCTTGAAATCTCAATTTCTTATCCTTTTCTACTAACTTACCTTCTAGAATACTTACCTCAACCTATTTTTCACCTCTAGTCTTTTCGAATTGAGTTCTCCACTCAATGATCTCCTTCTTAAGGCCGTTTTATTGTTCTTCAAATACTTTAAGAATCTTTGTATATCGTTTGTTTGACTTTTCAAGATCAAATTTGAGAGAGATAATCTCTGCTTCTAGTCCGTTGCAATAATTAGTTCTTTCTTTAAGCTATTTTATGTATATTTTTACTTGTAGATTCAAAAACGTATGTGATTTGCTAAAACACAAGACAAGAATCTACTCTACTCTTCTCAGCGGAAACAAAAAATGATTTATGAAAACAATAAGAAGAAATAGGAAGAATATCAATCACACATAACACAATATTTCTTTGCAGAAAGAAACTGCTAGAAACCTGGAATATATATATTGAATTAACCAGAAGATCCGATAATAAAATACAATGCTTGTTTGTCCTGAACAATTCCCGCACTAGTACAATCTAACTCTTTGCTTCCTAGGCTGAATCTAGCCAACACTTAGCCAATTTACTAGCCTTCCAAGCCCCTACTTCCTTACCCTCACAAGCGAACCTTGGATGAATACAATATGCTCTGCTCAACCTTCACAAGTATTTCTATCCTTTGCATGACTGACTACCTTTGGCTAATACTTAGCCAAATTCCTAGCCTTCCAAGCTCCTACTTACTTGCACAATTCCTAAGGGATTTAACCTGTAAATAATATGGAAACTCCCTCTTCCTAACTGTACAATCCAAACATAGGTCCTTAAATGATTGTATGCACCATCTTTACAACTCAGAAAATTAGACAACTGATAGTACATTGTCCCTAAACTCTAATCTCAATCAGGTCTTCCTTTGAACTAACATGCATGAGTTATTTGTGAGTGAATATTCAGTTAACTAATGTGGCACTGGTGATGCACTCATGCACTAATTAACTACTAGACCTTTACTAGTTCCTCCAATAGCTAGAACTAGTTTAACTAAATATAACTCAATTAGAATGATTTATCTAATTACAACTCAAAAGAACTTAGCCTAGGCCCCTAAAATTTAGGGATCACTCTACATGACTCTAGTTAGACTTCCAACTCGAATTTCCTTAGTCAATTAAGTCAATTTAACTTAATAAACTATTACAAGTTGTTATGAGTATAGAATTTAGTTTTAATTCACAATTTAATTCAAGGACAAATTAAATTGGAATTTCTAGATGTTATTTTTAACATTTCTTGTTGCTATTTTCAATATTCTCTCTCAACAAGAAAGGAATTCAACTCTATCCCAATCTGGTACCTTTGGAATGTTCTTCATGCAAAAATTCTCTCTAGTATTGTTGCTACTGCAAATTCTGAAACTGAAAAAGCATCCAAACTGAATCAATATGATGCATCTGTCATCAAAGTCTCTGACTGCTACTAGCTTTTCCTTTGTCGACTGAAAACTCTACACTTTTGCTGACTCTACCTCTGTGCCATCTACACTACTATCAACTATTCTTTGCATTCCCCTAGTATCAGACTCCTACTAGCCTCTTCCTGTGTCAATTTGGTATCTGACTACATCAACCACCACTGATCCATCTTGCTACTGTGTACTATGGGCTCCCATAGCAAGGTAATGATCCATGAGAGAAAACATCTCACTGGACCCTGCCGAAATTTCTACACTCTTGAGGCTATTAATTCACATCGGCCCACCTCTCACCTAGAGGTATGGATGCATGTGCTCCCTCTGCCCACTTGGTTCAAAATTTCCCCCTACTAGAGGTCTTTGCTTGAGCGTATGCCTCCACTTGGTCTCCTCTTTTCTTCTCTAATTATGGCTGCTCCACAACTTTCTGAGGTTTCATGTTGAGAGGTAATTCATGCTCCCTCTCAACCACCAAGTCTCTATATTTTCTCTTTCTCCTCAAGTATTTCCATGCATCTTGTACCTCGAGTGCATACAGGTTCTTGATACACACTGATCTATTTCATCTGTCCCACGTCACAAAAGTTTCTGAAAAAAGAGCTGATTTTAAAGCGAAGATATATCCTTCATCCAAACTCCGATTGAACCGATTTCTTAAAATTTTTTTTATTTTTTAATTTTTATTTTTTTTTAACTTTTTATTTATTTTTTTGTTTTTAAATTTGGGTAATTTTTCACAAGGAATCTAGATATGCTATTTATTTGTTTGTTTGTTTGTTTGTTTGTTTTTGTTTTTGTTTTTTGTCTTTTGTTTTTTTCCAGATCTTCTCTGCAAACTCGCCACCCAAAAAAATCCTGCTCCGATAACATGTAGACTTTTAGTTGTAGATTTAGAAGCTTAGTGGATTTGCTAAAAAACAAGACAAAAATCTACTCTACTCTTCTCAATGACAACAAAAAATGATATATGAAAAAATTAAGTAGAAAGAGAAAGAATATCAATCACACATAACACAATATTTCTTTGGGGAAAGAAACTACTAAAAACCCCTACTATCCATATTGCATTAACCAGAAGATCTGAGAAGAAAATGCAATGCTTGTTCATATTGAAAAATTACTACACTAGTATAATCTAGCTCTCTGCTTCCTGGGTTTACTTTGGCCAACACTTAGTCAATTTACTAGCCTTCCAATCCCCTACTTACTTTCCCTCACAAGCAAGCCCCGGATGAATATAATATGCTCTACTCAACCTTGAGCTCAACCTGCACAAGTATTTCTATCCTCTGCCTGACTGACTACCTTTGGCCATTACTTAGCTAAATTCCTAACCTTCCATGCTCCTACTTTCTTGTGCAATTCCTAAGGGAATTAGCCCCTATTTAATGTGGAAATTCCCTCTCCATAACCGCACAATCCAAACATAGCTCCTCAATTGATTGCATGCATCACCTGTAAAGCTTGGAAAATTATACAATTGATAGTACACTATCCTTGAACTCTAATCTCAACTAAGTATTCCTCTAAACTGACATGCATGAATTATTTATGAGTGAATCTTCAGTTGACTGGGGTGGTACTAGTGTTGCACTAGTGCACTAATCCACTATTAGACGTCTACTAATTCCCCCAATAGTTAGAACTACTTTACTAACAATAACTCAGTTACACTGAGTTATCTAATTACAACTCAAAAGAACTCAACCTGGGCCCCTAAAATTTAGGGATCACTCTACATGACTCTAGATAGACTTCCAACTTGAATTTCCTCAGTCAATTAAGTCAATTTAACTTAATTAACTATTACAATTTTCTATGAGAATAGAATTTTGATTTAATTCACAATTTAATTCAAGCACAAATTAAATTGGAACTTTTAGATGTTATTTTTAACATTTCTTGTTGCTATTTTCAACATTTGATTGTTGCATGCTCGTCATTTCTTGTTGCCTCTTGCAAATTTCCGAGTTTATTTCTTAATGAAGCTAGTTCATCCTCCAAAATTTGACATTGATCTTCCCTTTCCTTACACTACTTTCTCATTCCTTATTCTATTTTCTTTCCTTCTTTCAAGTTTTTTTCTTTTCTTTTAATGTGGCAATATCTTCTTTGTAGGAACACTTATTTACATCAAACTGATGCAGTAACTTTTTCTAATCTCTATTTTCATCTGTGAGCCTTTTAACCGCTGCTTATAGGGCCATTATTTTTGAATCTATTTTCTATTTAGAGTGATTACTTCCACTTTTACCCATGAGATAAATTTCAGTTGATTTATTGTCATATTCACTATCATCATTACTACATGAATATGGAAATGGATCATAAGTAGAACAAAAACTAGTACCTGATAATTATTTGTTACTATCTTCTTCATTCTTGATCAATAGAAAGCAGGGTACTTCCAAAGCTGAATATTTGTTGACATTTATAACTGCCACTGCATCTGATATATCACTTTCACTACCACAATTTTCTTGAATGAACTCTGTCCTTTGAGCTTCCTTCTTCTTTTGCTTCTTTCCCATTGTCCTTGATCCACTTGCAAGTGGTTAAGCTTTTACTGGAGTGACCTGCTTTGATACCAATTGTTTAGGAAAAATACTTGGGGGGGGGGGGGGAGGGTGAATTAGTATTTTTAATTCGATTTTTCTTTGAATTTCATATTCAGAAATTTGTATGGTGCTGTCATAAATGCAACTCGTGTGTGTATGTAACTTCAGTGAAATAAAACCGTGTATATCAACTTTACTTAACTTTTTATAATTTCCATCAGTGAGTTAACTTATCCATTGCATTATTAATTCATTAACCATGCAATATAAATTAAAGAATAGATAAATCACATCACATAAGAAACACACATAGCACACTAGGATTTTAGGTGAAAACCCAATGTGGAAGAAAACCACTAATGTCATCATCTCTATCTCTATTCTTATTATATAAAGAAAATATTCATTACATCATGTACTAGTGCAGACTCATACCAGCACACAGACACCCACCTGTAGGAGGCTTTGACCTCCACTTGTTCTCTAGCACTCATTGGAAGGGAGCTACAACCCCTTGATCTTGTTTACCAGCTCCTACCAGAAGGGAGCTCCTACTGCCTCACTAAAGGCTACAACCCTCAACACCTTATGGACCATTTTTCATAATATTTCATATTGGATCCACCTATCTCAAATACATAGAACTTGTAGGCCACCTTTCATCCTATTTTCAAACTGGTCCCACATCTAACATTCTTCTCAATACCAAATTGAATATTGAATTTGAAATAAAATGACCGAAGCACTGTAAACCAACTGAATCATTGTAACATCACCCCACTAAATACTAAAGTAAACCAATCATTGAACTAAATCTCAATCAACCATTTTAACCAAATCAAATCAATGCACAACCAATCTAATCAACAATACTAGATTCAGATAGACATAATTGACAAACAACAACAAATATAACATACATCATCAATTGTCATCATGATCAAGCAACAAATCTAACCCTAGTATATATACATGACCCTCATAAAATAGATCTGTGTATGTACGCGATTACCATGTATAACACCCAAGTATATAAATCAACATATTGCATAAATTATTACAAAATTTATAGGCGATAGTATTGAACTAGATCAGCCTATGTACACGATCATACTTAAGGAAACATGTGTATGGATATTAAACAATTGAATCAGATCCTCACTACAAATCACAACATTTGTTGAACCTAGATCTCAATACACATCACTTCATTAAGATCATACCATCATCATAGCTACATATCTAACATTGCTAGTTATAAATAGATCAAGCAAGTATATTCATTAGTATTCATTACACTTTTAGATCTATCATATTTAATCTATCTCCTTGCTCCTTGGTGCACACCTATTCCAGATCAGAACACACATGAATAATCCATTCACTTGCAAAACACACTCCTTGATAGTTTTTTCCTTTGCCAATACCTCAAGTAAATACTTTGGTAAAGTTGATGGTATTCATTGATGGGAAAAAAATAGATGCTACTTCCATAATTACTATCGGAGTTTACCCTGATATCCAGTTTTCCATGGTTTAGATTATTTACGTGACTTTTATTCACAAAACCTGCATATGTACATGACTCTTCTTCATAGGAATTGCATATACTTCTCAAAATTCACATTTTTCATTCATATGTAACAAAACTGCTATTTCTTTTCCACATCTTTTGTAATATCTGTACACATATTCTTGTCATTTGCATTAGTACCATAATCATCATATTATAACCAAGTTGACATCAAGTACATATTTTTCAAATAGGTTTCCATTTAGGACAACACATAGCCATAATGGTAATAATCTCCCCCTTTGGACTCAATGACAACCACTTTGGTGTTTGGAAACCACCTGAAAACACACTTGCAAACACCAAGTCTTATCCCCCCCTTTGAAATTAAGGGAAAATGGTTGAACCAGAGTGAATGAAGTACTTCCCTTGTAAAGATCATCACTAAAAGTTGGATCCGCGGATATGAACTTTGAAATCTGCATACTGACCATATTTCCCCTAAGCATATGCTAGATCTTCTAAAGATATACGATAAAAGTACAAGGATTTATGAATCAAACAAATATGACCTTTCCTATCAACAATGATATATGCTCCCATTATTACAACAATCACCCAACATAATGGGTTTACTTGACCACGTATACTTCTCAAACTTCACATTTAACAAAACTTCCATTTCTTTTCCACATATTCTTTAATATCTGTACAAATATTCCTATCATATGCATTAGTCCCATAATCATCATATTATAAAAAATTTGACATCAAGTACATCTTTTTCAAATATGTTTCCATCTGGGACAACACATTAACCATAATTGCAACAATATCCCCCTTTGGACTTGATGACAACCACTTTGGTGTTTGGAAACCACCTGCAAACACCAAGTCTTCTCTCCCCCTTTGACATCACTTGAAAATAGATGAACTTGACTGAATGAAGTACTTCCCTTGTAGAGATCATCACTAAAATTTGAATATGCTAATATGAACTCTGAAATATGCATACTAACCATACCCCCCCAAGCATATGTTGGAACTTATAAAGATATACACTAAAACTACAAGGCTTTATGGCTCACACAAATGTGACTTTTCTTATCACCAATGATCTATGCTCCCATGATTACATCAATCACCCAACATAATGGGTTTACCTGACATGACTTGATCCTAATAGCCCATACATGATTGGATTTTACAATGATTCAACATGGTTCTTTTAATGAACTTTACATCAAGAGACATACATGATGTCCATAACCATAAAAAGGATCTCAACTATGAAGTATATTTGTAGAAAAACCATGATAATCATCAAAAACCATCATGATCCAAATGTGCATCTACAACATAATGATCTAAAAACAACAACATAATTGGCATAATGACAATGTCATAAATATCCTCATCATCAAGAAGAAATAGGAAGATAAGACAATGTAGCAACAAAAGCATACATATACTCCATATCAAGTGCATAAAGGATGTTGAAGACATAATCACCAAATGCAACTTAATAATAATATAGGCATCATCCATAACTTTACCACATGAAATCCATGCATTTTGATAACCCATGACATAATGAAAACAATATATATATCTTCTCATCAATGAAGCATGGAAACAAATAATGAGTAAATGATGAATTCATCATCACCAACCAATGTTAGATAAGTAGTGCCTAATAAGAAACCATAATGCTAGAAATGAACTATCAGAAGTATAGAATATGGTCTCCTTGAACCTATACCAACTTTTCACCATCAATTCTAATCACATTATATCCATCTCATCAACCAAGAAATGCACCCAAGAATTATTTCAACAACAACAATAACGTTTTGCAACAACTCATGAACCAATATTATTCTAAGAAACATATGGGAATTATTAACAGACAATAAAAAATCAATGGCAGAACTAAAATTCCAATCATGAATTGATGTAATCATATGAGAAGATCCCCCTAAATTTGTGCCACTTATTTTTCATTACTTAGAAGCATACATGATTTCCTAGATCGAAAACATGTATACATGCGACTGTCTTTCATAAGAACAACATACAAAATATAAATTGTGGATTTTTATAGCTACATCTCCCCTTGAACATTTCATGTCTATTCTTGTTCACATTCTCTTCATCAATACAAAGCTAGTAATAAAAAAAACACATGGAATCATCGTCAGATACACATGTATATCCCCCCCTGAGATCATACACCATTGATTCTGTAAACCTGATCATTACTTGTTCTTCATGAGGTTATGTACCGCACATTCAATTTTGCAATCAATGTTAGGAGAATAATTTTAATAACAATGGACTGCAATAGGTACAATCTTCCCTATGTCTCTGACTGATGTTCCTTCTTCCTCCAAATTTTCTTGCAATTTCTAATCATGTGCTCAAACTTGTGGAAATTATCCTATATTTTGCTTCCATTCCAAATTCTTGACTTGCAATTAGTGACATTATGTCCAAACTTGTTACAAGTATGACATATTACATGACCAAAAAAGGGAGCAAAGGAATCATAATATTTTTGTTTCACATTCCTCCTATTGAAATTAACAACTTTGTGACCGGACATGTTGCAACTAAAAAAATATCTCCCTTATATAAACTTGAGTACTTGGGAGTTGATGATCTTCTTGTGAATCTGATTCTGCAATTGGATGCAAAGGGTCCAAAGTTATGATAGATAAAATATTCAACATCATTGTCCAGAGGAGAGAATTGATTAATAATTCTATAGTTAGGAGCATATGATTTCCTTGAAAATTAACTTTCCTTGGTTGACTTCTAATCTCTTTATTACAATTTTCAGATTTCACTTGGTTATCCTTCAAGTTCCTTGCACAAGCGTGTGAACTATATCTCCTTTAGTAGTTTCATGAAAGTCAAGACCAAATTTAATGGAGGGAGACGTTTGAATACTAAGAATTTTATCCAAAATTGTAGTACTATCTTGAAATCTCAATTGCTTATCCATTTATGCTAACTTACCTTCTAGAATACGTACCTCAACCTCTTTTTCACCTCTAGTCCTTTCCAATTCAGTTATCAACTCAATGATCTCCTTCTTAACCCCATTTTCTTGTCCTTCAAATACATGCAGAATCTCCGTATATCATTTTTTTGACTTTTCAAGATCATATTTGAGAGAGATAATCTCTGCTTCTACTCCTTCACAATAATTGGTTCTTTCTATAAGCTCTTTGATTATTGTATCTTTGTCATTTTTTATTTCCTCTTGTAATTTTCTGAGTTTATTTCTTAATGAAGCTACTTCATCCTCTAAACTTTGACACTAATCTTCCATTTCCTTACACTTCTTTCTCATTCCTTCAATTTTCTTTCCTTCTTTGTAGGCATACTATTTTACATTAAACTGTTGCAATAAATTTTGCTAATCTCTATTTACATCTGTGAGCCTTTTAACCTCTCCTTCTAGGGACATTATTTTTGAATCTATTTTCTCTTTAGAGTGATTATTTTCACTTTTTCCCACGGGAGAAATTTTAGTTGATTCATTGTCATATTCACTATTGTCATTACTACATGAACAGGGGAATGGATCACAAGTAGAACAAAAACAAGTACTTGATAATTCTTTGTTAATGCCTTCTTCATTCTTGATCAATAGAAAGCGGTGTGCTCCCAAAGATGAATATTTGCTGACATATATAACTACCACTGCATCTGATATGTCACTTTCCCTGCCACAATTTTCTTGAAATGAATCATTCCTTTGAGTTGCCTTCTTCTTTTGCTTCTTTCTCAATGTCCCTGTTGTAGTTACATGCTATGATACCAATCGTTAGGAAAAAAACTAGGGGGGGGGGGGGGTGAATCCGTATTTTTAATTCACTTTTTCTTTCAAATTCATATTCACAAATTTGTATGCTACTGCCATTTATGCAACCTGTGTGTGTATGTGACCTCAATGAAATGAAACCGTGTATGTCCAATTTACTTAATTTGTCATAAGTTCCAGCAATGAGTTAGCTTAACCATTGGCTTATTAATTCATTAACCATCTAGTATGTAGTAAATAATAGATAAATCACATCACACAAGCAACTCACATAGAACACTAGAATTTTAGGTGGAAACCCAATGTGGGAGAAAACCACCCCTGTCATAGTCTATTTCCTTTCTTATTATATAAATAAAATCTTCATTACATATTTTACTGGTGCAAACTGTTACCAACACATAAGCACCCATCTATAGGAGGCTACAACCTCCAGTCGTTTTCCAACATCCACTAGAAGGGAGATATAACTCCCTGATCTTGTTTACTGGCTCCTAATGGAAGGGAGCTCCTACCCCCTCACTAAAGACTACAACCCTCAGCACCTTGTGGACCATGTTTCATAATATTTCATATTGGATCCACCTGTCTCAAATACAAAAAACTTGTAGGCCACCTTTCATTATATTTTCAAACTGGACCCACACCCAACATTATGCTCAATTCCAAACTGAATACTGAATTTGAAATACAATCATTGAAGCACTATAAATTAACCAAATCACTGTAACATCATCCAACTAAATACTAAAGCAAACCAATCTTTGAACTAAATCTTAGTTAACCATTGCAGATAGATCAAATCAATGCACAACCAATCCAATCAACAGTGCTAGATTCAAATAGACATCATTGATAGACAATAACAAATACAACGTACTTCATCTACTATCATCATCATCAAGAATCAAATAAAACCCTAGTATATATACCCAACATTCATAAAAAATATCTACGTATGTATGCAATTACCATGCATAACACCCCGCATATATATATATATTATAATATATATATATATATATATATATATATATATATATATATATATATATATAAACACAATGCATAAATTATTACAAACTTTATATGCTATAGTACTGAATCAGATCCGCATATGTACACGATCATACTTAAGAAAAGCTGCGTACAAATATTAAATTACTTGTTCAATTATTCTCTACAAATCACAACATGTTTTAAACCCATATCTCGACATGCATTACTTCATTCAGATCATACCATAATAATAGTTACAGATCTAACATTGTTAGCTACAAACATATCAAACAAGTATATTCATTAGTCTTCACTACACTTTCAGATCTATCATATATGAGCCATCTTGTTGCTCTCTGGTGCACACCTATTCTAGATCAGATCACACATGAATAATCCATTCACTTGCACACCACACTCCTTGATCTCTATCTCCTTATATATTTTTCTCCTTTGCCAATACCTTAGGTAAATCCTTTGGTAAAGTTGACGGTATTCGTTGATGGGATCAAAAAGATGTTACCACCAAAATTACTATGGGAAATTACTATGGTAATGGCCCCTCATATCCATTTTTCCATGGTTCAAATTATGTAGGTGACTTTTATTCATAGAATCTGCACATGTATGTGACTCTTCTTCAAATTAACCATCTATATTTCTCAAACTTCACATTTGTCACTCATCTATCACTGAACTACCATTTATTTTCCACATCTTCTGTAATATCTATACAAATATTCTTATTATCTGCAATAGTCCCATAAGCATCATATTATAACCAAAATTACATCAAGTTCATCTTTGTCAAATAGGTTTCCATCAAGGACAACATATTAGCCATAATTTCAACAATCTCCCCCTTTGGACTTTATGGAAACCACTTTGATGTTTGGAAACCACCTGCAAGCACACCTATAAACACCAATTCTTCTCTCCCCTTTTGACATCAAGGGCAATGGGATGAACTAGGCTGAATGAATTACTTCCCTTATATACCTTATCACTAAAAGCTAGATCTCCTAGCATGAACTCTAAAATATGCATACTGACCATACTTCCCCTGAGCATATGCTGGACCTTTTAAAGATATACAATAACATTACAATGGTTTATGACTCAAACGAATATACCTTTCCTATCAACAATAACTCTATGTTCCCATGATTACATCAATCACCCAACATAATGGGCTTACATGACATGACTTGATCCTAATAACCCATACATGAGTGGATTTTAAAATGATGACAACAAGGGTGCTTTCATGACCTTTACATCAAGAGACATACATGCCATTCATAACCATAACAAGGATTTCAACTATGAAGTATCTTTGTAGCAAAACCATGATAATCATCAAAAACCATCATGCTCCAAATGTCCATCTGCACCATAATCATCTGACAACAACAACATAATTGGCATAATGATAACAACATGAATGTCCTCATCATCAGGAATCAATAGGCAGATAAGAAAATGTAGCATCAATATCATACATATCCTCCTTCTAAAGTAGAAATGCAACTTAAGGAACATATAGGCATCATCCTTACCTTCACCACGTGAAATCCATGCATTATTGATAACCCATGCCATAATGACAACAATACTTATATCTTCTCATCAATGAAGGATGCCAACAAACAATGAGTATATCATGAACTTGTCATCATCAACTAATGTCACATAATAAATTTCTAATAAGAAACCATAATTTCGACAATGAACCATTATAAGTATAGAAGATGCTCCCCCTAAACCTATGAAAATTTTTCACCATCAATTCTGATCACATTATATCCATCTCATTAACCAAGAAATGAACCAAAGAACTATTTCAACAACAACAATAACATTTTGCAACAACTCATGAACCAATATTATTTTAAGCAACATATGGGCATTATTAAGAGACTGTAACAAATCAATTTCAGAACTAGAATGCTAATCATGAATTGATGGAAGCATATGATGAGACCCCCCTTAATTTGTGCCACTTCTTTTTCATCACTGAGAAGCATACATGACTGTTTATATCAAAAACACGTATACACATGACTTTATTTCATAATAACAATGTATAGAATATAAACTACTGATTTTTATAGCCACAAATCCCCCTGAACACATCATGTCTATTCCTGTTCACATTCCCTTCATTAATGCAATGCTAGTAATCAAAAGAAAATAAGGGATCATCATCAAGATACACATGCATAGCCCCCCCGAGATCATACACCACTGATCCTGTAGACTTGATCATTACTTGTTCTTCACAAGGTCATGTACCCCACATTCACTTTTGTAGTCACTATTAGAAGAATACGTTTAAGAACAATGGACTACAATAGGGACAATCTTCCCTCCTTATCTGACTAATGTTCCTTCTTCCTCCAAATTTGCTTGCAATTTTTAATCATGTGCTAAAAATTGTGGAACTTATCCCATATTTTTCTTCCATTACAAATTCTTGACCTACAGTTAGTGACATTATGCCCAAACTTGTTACAAGTAGAACATATTACATGCCCAGAAATTGGAGAAAAGGAATCATAATTTTTTTTGTTTCACATTCCTCCTATTGCAATTAAAAATTTTATGACTGAACATGTTGTGAGTAAAAAATATCTCCCCTAAAGAAACCTGAGTACCTGGGAGTTGATGATCTTCCTATGAATCTACTTTTGCAATTGGCTACAAAGTGTCCAAAGTTATGACAATAAAACATTCAACATCATTTTCTAGAGGAGAGAATTGATTGATACTTCTATAGTTAAGAGTAGATGATTTCCTTTTAAAATTCACTTTCCTTGGTTGACTTCTTATATCATTATCGACAATTTCAGATTTTGCATTGTTATCCTTCAAGTTCCTTGTACAAGCCTAAGAACTAGATTCTCCTTTAATAATTTCATGAAATCCAAGGCCAATTTTAATGGAAGGAGATCTTGAACTACTAAGAATGTTATCCAAAATCTTAGTACTATCTTGAAATCTCAATTGCTTATCCTTTTCTGCTAACTTACCTTCTAGAATACTTACCTCAACCTCCTTTTCACCTCTAGTCCTTTACAATTCAATTATCAACTCAATGATCTCCTTCTTAAGCCCGTTGTCTTGTTCTTCAAATACTTGAAGAATCTCTATATATCATTTGTTTGACTTCTCAAGATCAAGTTTGAGAGAGATAATCTCTACTTTTATTCCTTCACAATAATTGGTTCTTTCTTTAAGATATTTGATTGTTGCATCTTCTTTATTTCTTTTTGCCACCTACAAATTTTAGATTTTATTTCTTAATGAAGCTACTTCATCTTGCAAACTTTGACACTAATCTTCATTTTTCTTTCCTTCTTTCAACGTGGTTTTTAATGTGACAATATCTTCTTTGTAGGCACACTCCTTTACATCAAATTGTTGCAATAAATTTTGTTGATCTCTATTTTCATATATGAGCCTTTTAACCTCTACTTCTAGGGACATTATTTTTTAATCTATTTTCTCTTTAGAGAAAATTTAGTTGATTCTTTGTCATCTTCACTATCATCGTTACTACATGAAGAGGGAAATGGACCATAAGTAGACAAAAACTAGTAACTGGTAATTCTTTGTTATTGTCTTCTTCATTCTTGACCAATAGAAAGCTGGGTGCTCCCAAAGCTAAATATTTGTTGACATCTATAAATTCCACTACATCTGATATATTACTTTCACTGCCATAGTTTTCTTGATCTGACTCCTTCCTTTAGCTGCCTTTTTCTTTTGCTTCTTTCCCATTCTCGTTGATCCACTCCTAAGTGGTTAAGCTTCTGCTAGAGTGACCTGCTCTGATACCAATTGTTAGGAAAAATACTGAGAGGGCAGGGGGTGAATCCGTATCTTTAATTTACTTTTTCTTTCAATTTCATATTCAGAAATTTGTACGCTACTGCCATTTATGCAACCTGTGTGTATACATGACTTCATTGAAATAAAACCGTACATATCCAATTTACTTATTTTGTCATAACTTCCATTCGTGAGTTAATTTAACCATTGCATTATTAATTTATTAACCATCTAGTATGAATTAAATAATAGCTAAATCACATCACATAAGAAACACACATAAAACACCAGGATTTTAGGTGGAAACCCAATTTGGGAGAAAACCACCGCTGTTGTCATCTCTGTATTCTTTCTTATTATATAAATAAAATATTCATTACATATTGTACTACTACCAACTCTTACTAGCACAAAGACACCCACCTGTAGGAGGATACAACCTCCACTCATTCGCTAGCACCCATTGGAAGGGAGCTACAAACCCCTGATCTCGTTCATCGACTCATACTAGAAGAGAGATCCTACTCCCTCACTGAAGGATACAACCCTCAACACATTGTAACTTGTAGAGGCTGAAGGCTCATTGCCAACATGACTTGTATAGGTTAATGATGTTTCACAAAGAACTTTCTTCTTCTTATTATTCTTCCTCTTTTTTCTCTTCCAGGGATCATGTTTCATATATTTTCATACTGGATCCATCAATAACATCATTCAAACATCAAATATATCTACATCAATCAATGTCCTTTGCACCAACCACAACTGAATCAATCAATCACTTTTCAGAATGCTGTGACCAGAATACAGTAACCAGAAACAGTAACCAGAACCCAGAACATTGTAACAGCAACCAAAAGTAGCTAAATCATATTTTATGAGGTATACGCTACTTCAATGTGTCGAACATGCATGCATACACACTTTTCTCAAGGCGAATCTGTTGGGTGTGGAGCCTAATTATCTTTTGTATTCAAAGGTATCGCCATATTGGACCCCAGTTCGAAATGGGGGCGGCAACGCCGCCTGTAAAAATATTCGCTGCATGGGGGGTCTACCGGGGGGGCGGATGCGACCTTTGGGGAGCCCCCCCCTGGCAGGGGGTTTTGGGGCCAATGCCCCCGAAGCTAAAAACAGATGTAAAATTGCCTTGTAAAAGTATAGTAATTTCTAGTCAATCCGGGCTGTTCATTAGGCAGATGATCTAACGGTAGAACTTATGTTTAGTTTAGGGTTTTTTGCCCTAGAAGGAACCCCTCTCTTTGTATGAGGGCATTGTATTGAGTCTGTGTAATATATGTGTATTCTCCAAGAGAGAAATAGAGAGGTGTAATACTGTGAGAGAAAACAGAGGATATTACAGCGGATCTGCTGTAGGTTGTGTCTCTTCATTTTGCTGGATAATAGAAAGGAAGGACTGGCTGTTCGAGGTGGATGTAGCCCAAATTGGGTGAACCACGTATATCTATGTCTCTCTTGTTTTATGCGTTTTCTGTGTTTATATTTCTGCAATATTTTATGTGTTCCATTGCTCCGTAATATATAATTTTCTAACAACTGGTATCAGAGCCGAAGGTCTATTTGGCTGATAAACTCACAGGAAAGAAGGGTTCCTCATTCGAGTGGGAGCAATGGCGGAAGATGGTAAGTTTAGGGTTGAGAAATTTAACGGCGAAAACTTCTCACTGTGGAAGATGCAGATGGAAGATTATCTATATCAGAAAGATCTATACCTACCATTGGGCAGAAAATCAAAGATGCCAATGGGTATGATAGATGAAGAATGGAACCTTCTCGATAGAAAGGCACTCGAGACAGTACGATTGTGATTCGCAGCGTTGGTTGCCTTCAACATTTCGAAGGAAACAATAACAGAGGGTTTGATTAAGACGTTGGAGAACTATATGAAAAACCATTTGCCTCAAACAAGGTATTTCTTATGAAACGGTTATTTAATATGAAGATGTCGGAAGGTGGATCTATTGCAGACCATTTAAATGATTTTAATACTGTTACAAGCCAGTTATGTTCTGTAGGCGTAAACTTTGATGATGAAGTTAGAGCTCTGTTATTCTTGTGCTCATTACCAGAAAGTTGGAATGGTTTGGTAATGGCCATTAGTAACTCTGTTTCTGGATCTAGTACTTTAAAGTTTGATGATGTTGTCGGGGCTATCCTTAGCGAGGAAAAAATGCGATGGGAAAAGCTCTATGAGACATCGAGTAATGCTTTGAGCGGCAGAGTCTAAGGGAAGAAAAA
>APFE030137428.1:75764-107081 GCA_000404065.3 Pinus taeda
TTGGAAGATGGAGAGTTGAAGCTGGAAAAGATACACACTAGCCAGAATCCTGCAGATATGCTAACAAAAGTTGTAACCAGGGAGAAACTGAGAATATGCTCAGTTTTAATTGGTCTTCAAGGATGACAATCAAGATGGGAAATAGCTAGGTCCAAAGAGGAGTCATTGTCCAGCAAATGAAGCAGTGGTGGAGTTTCTAAAATTAGTCTCCAAGTGGGAGATTGTTGGGTGTGGAGCCTGATTATCTTCTGTATTCAAAGGTATCACCACATTGGACCCCAGTTCAAAATGGGGGTGGCAACGCTGCCTGTAAAAACATTCGCTGCAGGGGGGGTCTAAGGGGGGGTGGCTGCGACCTTTGGGGAGCCCCTCCCTGGCGGGGGGTTTCGGGGGCAGCGCCCCCGAAGCTAAAAATAGATGTAAAATTTCCTTGTAAAAGTATAGTAATTTCTAGTCAATCTGGGCCATTCATTAGGTGGATGATCTGATGGTAGAAGTTATGTTTAGTTTAGGGTTTTTTGCCCTAGAAGGCAACCCCTCTCTTTGTATGAGGGTATTGTATTGAGTTTATGTAATATATGTGTATTCTCCGAGAGAGAAACAGAGAGGTGTGAGACTATGAGAGAAAACAAAGGATATTACAACAGATCTGCTGTAGGTTGTGTCTCTTCATTTTGTTGGATAATGGAAAGGAAGGACTAGCTGTTCAAGGTGGATGTAGCCCAAACTGGGTGGACCATGTATATCTGTGCCTCTCTTGTTTTATGCATTTTCTGTGTTTATATTTCTACAATATTTTATGTGTTCCATTGCTCCGTAATATATAATTTTCTAACAGAACCTGCGTACAGATTTGCAAATCAATTTTAAGATGTATACACTGTTTTGATATGAAGAACCAACATGTATATGCGCCTTTTCTAAGGTGAACCTGTGTATAGATCTATAAATGATGATTTAAACTTTACAACAATTCCAGACTTCAGTTATACCCAGATCATCATATTTATAGTCTACAAGATGTGCCAGTTATTCAGATAAAAGATCAAAACACACAAAGATACTTCACTTCAAGCTTTAAGATCTTGACCCATTAGGTCTTATACTTCCTCAAGCACTAAGGTTCATCCTTGATTCAGATCCAGTTGTGCAACATAACCCAATAACCTGTATTCTAGATCTTGCTCTTCATTAGATATTCAATCCATGAGTACCTTTTCCTAATGATCTTTTCCTCCTTTTATAGTCTTAGGCCTTACTCAATACCATGGACCAAAACCACTTAGAACCAATACCTTGGACCAAATACCTGGGGTCAACACTTCGGACAGGATATCTTTGACCAATACCATGGATCAAAATACCATGGACCAAAACTAAGTTTTCGAACATTTACGCGCCTTTCCTTCCATGAAAGTGTGTGTGTACGCAATACGTGCCTTTTGGTCTGCGAACCCGCACGTACACGCACCTTGGTCAATGAGGAACCTGCGTATACCTCTCTTTCTTCATTCTGAGAGTGTGAATTGTGATCTGTCATCTGGGTGAGTTGCCATCAAGGACAACACTTGTGTCATAGTGCCAAATCTGAGTCATAATGCCAACAATCTCCCCATTTGGACTTGATGGCAACCCTAAGTCACTCTCGGCCTTTGTCATCAAGGGAAAAAGGGTTATGCTCTCCCTGAGTACATGCTAAATGCTCTGAAATAATGAAGAGTGTTGATTGAGCTCCATTCTCAATTCCATCCTCCCCTTGAAAATAAGCAAGGTCTGCAAAAATATGTTCTAAAAGAAGAACATGACTCTATACATCATAAATGACCTTCCTATCACCAATGACTCATACATACATCCATATCCCAACCAAGTGGGGATATACTAAGTTTGACTTATCCACCAAACCAAGTGGGGATATACCAAATGTTTATACATGTCAAAACAAGAACATTACATCATCCATCCCATGCATAGTGGGGAACCAAAATAGGTCGTTTCATGACCTTTACATTAAAATATATACATGACATAGAGACCAAATATCTGAAACAAGACCATGATAGTTATCAGTAACTATCATCAGTAGCATCTTTCAATCACCATCCAGACCAACAACCATGATCTCCCCCTGAACATGTTCCACCTGCATCAAAAACAATTGTGAATTTGTACCAAGATCTTCTAAGATAATGCCAACAATGCATTATTAGAAGTATATGCTCCCCCTGTGCCAGATGATCACTATCAGACCCATATCAGACTCCTTTCATCTTGAGTCTGGTCCACTATTTTTATTCAAACCAACATATACGCCACTGTATCCACAGAAACTTGCATATGTACGCAGATACGCTTCATGGAACTCGCGTAAAACTACTTTTCTCCGAAACAGATAAGTTTTAACCGTAAGATGATGCATCAACTATTCCTAGCTTCTGTCTGAGATATTTGAATGTCTCTCTGGGTAGTGTTTTGGTGAATATATCAGCAACCTATTCTTTGGAGGGAACATACTCCAATTTGAACTTTTGTTCAAGCACTTGTTCACATAGAAAATGATATTTGATGGGTATGTGCTTGGTCTTGGAATGCATGACTGGATTCTTTGAAATACTGATTGCACTTGTATTATCACATAGAATGGAGATGGATGGAGTACATGTGATATGAATGTCTTGCAATGTTTGCATCATCCAAAGGAGTTGTGTGTAGCAAGATGCAACGACTACATATTCTGCTTCAGTTGTAGACAATGCAATTGAACTTTGCTTCTTGCTAAACCAAGATACTAATCTGGAACCCATATAGAATGCACCACCACTAGTGCTTTTTCTATCATCAACGCTTCCTACGCAATCTGCATCTGTATATGCATGAAGTGTAAGATTTGTATCTCTAGGATACCATAAACCAAAATTTTGTGTTCCTTGAAGATATTGGAAAATCCTTTTGACTGCCTAAAGGTGTGATTCCTTTGGATTGGCTTGGAATCTTCCAACTATTCCCACTGCATGCATGATGTTTGGTTGGGTACCTGTTAGATAAAGCAGACTACCAATCATAGATTTGTAGGTTGGTTGATGTACTGTTGTTGATTCATCATTTGAGCTGAGATTGCATCCTGTTACCATGGGGGTACATACTGGTTTAAAATCTTCCATGCCATATTTTTTCAAGATCTGCTTGAGATACTTGGTTTGTGACAGAAAAATACCATCTTTCTTTTGTTGAACTTGTAGACCAAGAAAATATGTGAGCTCACCAAGTAAGGACATTTCAAATTCTTGCTGCATTACCAAAGCAAAGTTTTTTCTCATGGCTTCTTCATTGCTACCAAAAATGATATCATCAACATACACAACAAGTATTAGCAATTTATTATTGTCAATCTTTGTATATAGATTGCTATTAGCTGATCTTTTTGAAAAGCTTTTTTGATGGAGATATTTGTCAAGATGGTAATACCAAGCCCTTGGAGCTTGTTTTAGACCATAGAGAGCCTTTTTGAGTCTGCACACAAGTTTTAGATCATTTCCAAGAATGAGTCCATCTCGTTGCTCAATATATACTTCTTCTTCAAAGTCCCCATTAAGAAAAGCATATTTTACATCCATTTGGTATACTTTGAATTTCTGAAAACTACAAAGAGCAAGGAACATTCTTATGGCTTTAAGTCTTGCAACAGGTGCAAAAGTTTCTTCAAAATCTATACCTTCTTGTTGAGCATACCCTTTACAAACAAGTCTGGCCTTGTTTCTAATAACTTCTCCATTTTTATTCAGCTTGTTTCTGAATATCCATTTGGTTCCTACGATATTCTTATCATGAGGTCTAGGAACTAATTCCCAAGTATTATTCTTTTCAATCTGCTCAAGATCTTCATTTATGGCCTTAACCCAATATTCATATTTGCATGCTTCATTTACATTTTGAGGTTCGATGGAGGAAATCAATGCTAGATAGCTTGAAGCTTCTATAATCGTTCTTCTTGTCTGTACACTTGCCTCTTTTTGTTCCAAAATTTGAGTCTCTAGATGATTTTTCTGAACATACCTAGATGGAGTCTTTTCTTTTGCCATTATGTATTCTTCTGGTGCTTCATTGGATTCTTCTTCAGAATTAGTTTGATTTGATGTGGAAGGATAATCCTCATCTTCTCCACAATCTTCGGTTTTTACCTACTTTGGATTTTTGCATGCTTCATCAACCACAACATCAATACTTTCAATAATTTTCCCAAGTCTTTTATTATAACACTTATATCCTTTACTTCGAGAAGAGTAACCAAGGAGAATGCCTTCATCTGCTCTGGGTTCAAACTTGCCAAGTTTTTCATCAGTCCTTTTGTTGTAACATTTGCTTCCAAAAAATTTGAAGTATTTTATAGTAGGAGTCTTACCATACCAAAGTTCATGTGCAGTTTGAGTGTTGTTTACCCAAACATTTTCTTTGTTAAGAATAGTGACAACAATGAATGCAGCTTCACCCCAGAAGGTTGCAGGAGTTCCAGACTCATCTAGCATAGCACGAGCCATTTGTTGAACAGTTATGTTCATCCTTTCTACCACTCCATTTTGCTGAGGAGTCCTTGCAATGGAGAATTGCCTTTTTATTCCATGTTCTTCACAAAAGTCAAAGAATTCATCCGAGGTAAATTCCCCTCCTCGATCAGATCTGAGACATTTGATTTTGCGATCTGATTCATTTTCAACTAGGGCTTGAAGGCTTTGAATTTTTCAAATGCTTCATATTTATGCTTTAGAAGCCCTATCCAAAACATTCTAGAAAAATCATCAATGAACAATATAAAGTATTCCTCTCCATGAGGTGACTTTTTCCCTAATGGACCACATAAATCAGTATGAACAAGTTCAAGAGGCTTACTAGCTGATCCTTCCTTTTCAGGGAATTGCGACCTAGTTTTCTTAACCAATTGACATGATTTGCATATTGTATTTTCTAGAATTATGGTATCAGGAAGATCACGAACAACCTGGAATTTGCTTGATTTTCTTATTTGAGAGAAGCTTAGATGCCCCAATATTCTGTGCCATAGCCAATGTTCATCATTTTTGCTTCAATAGCACTGTTGTTGTCTTCCCTTGAGTATATATAAGTTGTTTGGATTTCTTATATCTTTGACCATGGTTTCTCCTGTATCAAGCTCATGAGCAACACATCCATTTGATCGAAATACTACATTTCCTTGATCACACATTTGATTGACACTCAACAGGTTATGCTTTAGACCATAAACATACATAACATTCCCAGCTTTAACTTTTTATTTTAAAAATATAGAGCCCTTACCTTTTATGACAGCAGGAGTGTCATTTCCAAATGAGACCTTCTTTTCCTTTTCTAATGCATTATATGATTTAATTTTTTCTTTATCACCTGTCATGTGTTTTGAGCATCCACTGTCGATGTACTAATTTTATTATCCTTCTGCATACAGGGCTATATCACATCTTTCTATTTGTGGTTCTTTCTTATTCCATATTTTGGGATTTAATGTAGTTTTCTCCTTCTGAGATGTTTGCCGAAATTTACTCCTGCATTCAGATTCTTCGTGACCGAAGTTGTTGCAGATAGGGCATTCTATTTTATTTTTGAGAAGAGAAAAGTTATTGTAGGTCCGTTTTATGATCCCCGTCACATTCCTTTGATTTCATGCTTCTCTAGTCATGATGGTCTTGTAAGAAACACATTGAGCAGCTTTGTGTCCAAAGTTATGACATGAAAAACATTAGCCATTAAAGAAGTTCCTGTGATCATCAAATCTACTGACTTGGTGATTGTAGTTGCGATTGATATTCATTCTTGAAGTATATTGAGTATTATTTATATGAGGTTTGTAGTTTTGTTCATCCTTGAAGTAAATTGAGCCTAATTTACCTGGTGATATGCTTTATGCCTGTGTTGTCGATTGTCAAAATATTCACTACTCTTTGCTGCATCAAGGTAGCTTTTAGTGGAGGTTGACAACTTCTGTGCTTGGGATGCTTCTTCAGTATATCCAAGACCTATCTTTATCAGAGGATAATGCTGCACTTTGATAATTTCATTTAAGGTTTCTGATCCTTTCACAAATCTAAGATTGAGAGCTTTTGTTTTCTCAATATCCTTTCTTAGACCCACAATTTCACATTCTAGATTTTCATTGTGTTTTTCTCTTTCATCAAGTTGGAATGTCAGAGTATTTATAATCATATTCTTTTCTTCTAAATAGACTTTCAGTTTAGATATTTCTTCATAAAGGTCATCTTCATCTAAAGCATCCAAGAAATCATCATCTTCAAAGGCCATTAGAAGTCTATAGCCATTACTATTTTCATCTTCATCACTATTTGATAAACCATCACTATCTTCATGAGTATAATATCTCTTCTTACTTACACTTTGCTTTCTATTCCATTTTGCTGATTCCTTACCTTTATCAAGCTTAACTTTATGAGGACATTTGGTAGCATAATGACTGACTCTTCCACAAGAAAAACATTTGAAAGGTAGTTTACATATGAATCTCCCAAAACCCCGTTGAAGGTTCTTGACAAATTTTGCTTCTTCTTCTCCTTCTGAAATATGTCATGATTCATGGAATTCTTCTCTTCTTGAAGCTTTGAATGCGACTTCTCTCATATCTAATGGACCTCCTTTTCTCATTTCGAAAGCAGTTAAGATTTAATGCAGCTATGTCATAGTAATAGTCTGAAGATCCTGCTTTTCTTCTATGGCAGATACTTTTGATTCAAACTTAGTAGACAAGGATCTTAAAACCTTTTCAACTAAAGTAGCTTCTTTTATCTCTTCACCCAAGTTCTTCATGCAATTAACAATCTCATATACGCGTAAGAAGTAACTAGTGATACTTTCATCATTGTGCATTTTGAGAGTTTCATATTGAATTTTGAGAGATTGTAGTTTTGCATGTTTTACCTGATTGTCTCCTTCATAGCTTAGAACGATCTTGTCCCATATTTCTTTGGAAGTTTTGAGCTGCATAACTTTGACAAATTCTGATTGTGACATACTTCCTAATAATGTATTGATAGCCTTGGTATTGGTTTCATATAGCTTCTTACCTACCATATTTGTAGTAATTGTTGATGGAAATGTATATCCTCCTTCCATGATTTCCCAGACATCTATTCCAAGAGATTGAAGATAGGTTGTAGTCCTTACCTTCCAATAAACGAAGTTTCTCCCATCAAAGATTAGTAGTCTAATGGATCCATCTCTTTCGTAGTTACCCATGATGATAGATCTTCCCTCAAGCGATCAAGCTTCTTCTGAAGGACCTGCTCTGATACCAATTATTGGAAATAATACTGAGAGGGGGGTTGAATCAGTGTTAGCAGGTCAATAATATTTCATTTCCATGATCAGATTCATATATGCTACTTCAATTAATGGAACTTGCATGTATGTGCAACTGTATTTAAGGAAACTAGCGTATATCCTGCAAACTTATGATTCAATTAATTTATCATATGTTGATATTTACTCAGTGCATCAGAACCATATAAACAGTAACCAGGTGTAGTAAAATAGAACAGACAATCACACACACATGAACACAAGATATAATGTGGAAACCCAATGTGGGTGAAAACCACCTGCTGCAATCATCTCTATCTTCTTTTAATAAGAAACTTCTTTTTACAATTTTTGTACTGGTGCAGTCTTATACCAATATGTAGGCTTCTACCTACAGAAGGCTACAACCTTCTCTCATTGTCCAGCTTCTCTTGGAAGGGAGCTACAACCCCCTAGCTCTTGTACTAGTTGATATGTTTACTAGTACGTAGGTGCTGGCCTATAGAAGGCTACAACCTTCTCTTTTCTTCCAGGGACCACGTTTCATATATTTTCAGACTGGATCCATCAATAACATCATTCAAAAATAAAATACATCTACATCAATCAATCTCCTTTGCACCAACTACAACTGAATTAATCAATCACTTTTCAAAATGCTATATCCAGAATACAATAACCAGAAACAATAACTAAAAATAGTAACTAGAACCCATAACACTGTAACAACAACCAAAAGTAGCTAAAGCATATTTTATGAGGTATACGCTACTTCAATTTGTCGAACCTACGTGCATACGCACTTTTCTCAAGGCGAACCTGCGTATAGATCTTTAAATCAATTTTAAGATGTATACGCTATTTTGATATGCAGAACCAGTGTGTATACACGCCTTTTCTAAGGTGATCCTGTGTACAGATCTATAAATGATGATTTAAACTTTACAACAATTCTAGACTTCAGTTATACCCAGATCATCATATTTATAGTCTACAACATGTGCTAGTTATTTAGATAAAAGATCGAAACACACAAAGATACTTCACTTCAAGCTTTAAGAACTTGACCCATCATTAGACCTTATCCTTCCTCAAGCGCTAAGGTTCATCCTTGATTCAGATCCGGCTGTGCAACATAGCCCAATAACTTGTATTCTTGATCTTTCTCTTCATTAAATATTTAATCCATGAATACCTTTGCCTAATGAGCTTTTCCTCCTTTTATAGTCTTAGGCCTTACTCAATACCATGGACCAAAACCACTTAGAATGAATACCTTGGACCAAATACTTGGGGTCAACACTTCGGACAGGATACCTTGGACCAATATCATGGATCAAAATACCATGGACCAAATACCACAGATCAAAACTAATTTTTCCAACATGTACGCACTTTTTCTTCTGTGAAAGTGCGTGTGTACGCAATACATGCCTTTTGGTCTATGAACCTACGTGTACACATGCCTTAGTCAATGAGGAACCTACGTATACCTCTCTTTCTTCATTCTAAGAGTCTGAACTATGATGTGTCATCTAAGTGTGTTGCCATCAAGGACAACACCTGTGTCATAGTGCCAAATCTGAGTCATAATGCCAACAATAGAAGCATTTTCACTATTGATCAAATTGCATCTAACAATCACCATCCTAATTTGGCTCTAGATTAGAATACCCCTTAGTATGTTCAAGTGTTCAAGTAGAATATAGCCCACCACTAGTGAATTATGTGGCATCATATCCTCAATATTCAATTGGTTCTAGGAAGGGCCCTTTGAACTCATGTTTTCCTTCTCAGGGCTTAGTCCAATTAGTTGATCAAGTGATCTCTCTAATGGGGGCATATGAGCCCTTGCTCCCCTATTTATCCTTCTAGTTCTCATGGTTTCTTGGATGTTGAGTTACCTTCATAGGAGGATTTACTTAAAGCCATGAATATGGTTGATCGATCTTATTTTCTTCTAGAACATGCGACTATGGATTTTAACCAGTAAATGAGTCTTTGGCCTAAGCCTCATAAGGGTATTTTCCTAAAGAACTATTATGTGTAAGATGTAAGGCTGCATGGTTCCCTATACCATATTGTATATATATAAGGTATGGATTTTCAACTTTTGTATTCTATAACATAAGTTTTTATTTGAATTCTATGTTGGGATAGGGTCCCCAGGGTTAGTTTTGGGGTTAGTTTAACCCAATTTTGTAAACGTTTTGCAAATAATGTAAAGTATTCGAAAAATTTGGATGTGGAGTGCGCAATTAGATAGGAGTCAAAGGGGCTTTAGCCCCTTGTTTGGGTAAGTGATAGGTTGGTTTTGAGACTCACCCATGAGCTGCGAGCCATAGTATTGTATTTAAAAAGCTATATATAGTTGAGTCATAGCGAGTCAAAACAAAGACAAGTAACTAAGTGAAGATAGAGATTATTTTTGGGCAATTACTAAGGCAAGAAGGCTCTGCTTCCTATACTTAAGTGAAAGGGGAAGGCTCTTGTATCTGAGTACGCAAGAGGCCTTGGTAAGTCTGCAACTGAGTGCGTGGACCCCTGCAACTAAGTGTGCAGGGTAGAGAAGTCCGTAAACCGAATGCTGAAGATTAACAAAGACCGATTTAGGAGAAATACCTTGCCTTTGAGTATTATTCTTAATACTATTCATGTTATGTTATTTTGCTCAATGATATGTTTTCTGTGAAATAATGTATAAATTCTCCGTGAACCTATTGAATCTATAATATTTATGCGTGTGATCCAGGTGGATCTCCAAATACATGGCATGGAAACTCAGAAATCAAAGTGATTGGAATGAAGTCAACTCAAGATTAGAGCGGAGATCTTGTCTTTCTGATTCCAACGATGCAAACGGTACTTCAATTTGTGTCTGGATGATGAAGTTATCACATAAATAAGGATTCTTTGATCCTTAAGAAAATGAGGATTTTCCTTTGAAAATGGGTCTTAAGCCTTTAAGGCCAAATCACAATCAGAGGTTGCATAAGAGGCGACTTAGACAAAGGAGAAGTGGAACCCCTGATCTTTGATCTCCGATCAAATCAAATTAGTGAATTGGAGGCGATCAATTGGAGGTCTTACACATATGTATATCGGTAGTGGTAGGTTACGATCGACGATTAATTGGATCGGCGATCATTGTGAGAGCTATATATGAGGGAACGCCAATGCGATCGGTCGACACTGAAATTGGTGATTGGCGATCGACAGTCGGTCATTCCTGATAACTAGGACAGGGACACCCATGATAGGCTAATTATGACCTCAGCGTAGACCTGATATGGAATATGAGCCCGATTTGATTTTTTTTGAAGTCTGATAAACGGTTTTGGATCGGATTTTCAATGTTTTTCAGGATTTTGAGGTCTTATTGGCTCAACGATAAAAGGACCATTTTAAGAGGCAGTTTCACCCGTCGATCCTTCCACAACATCTGCCTCCATTGTGGACCAGGCAAGCCCCCATTTAAATGGGATCTTGTCCGAAAGTCCATTATAAAACACAATCGACGGGAAGAGTAGAGGGGGAGGCATTTATGGTTGCAGCACGCTATTTCACAGGAGGCCAAGAGCACATATTGGTCTGTTTCAGACAGTTTACATGAATCCAACCCCTTTCATTACTGCAGGATGCTTTGGTGTTGTTTACCTCTCCATCTCAGGCATCCATTTCACAGGCCATCTTGCAGATTGGAGGAATAAGCCTCTTTGTGGATAGTTTGATGAATGTAATTCTATTCTTTCATGCCATTTAATAAGAAAGGCCCCACCATTGTTGAGCTGGGCCCAAAGACATAGTCCAAATTGGAAGAACTCTGTTATCAAGCCTTGTTGTCTTCTTTTGTGCCTTTTATGTGTTTACTTCTTCTTATGTTCACATTTTTGTGTTAAACTGCAATTTTACATGTGATTCTTTTCTATACATCTATAAGCGAAAACATCCTGGATCAAGTGGTATTAGAGCAGGGCTTTTTAGATGTGAATTGCATGTTTTTATGCTAACAAGAGGCAGAATTCAAAGTGGCAAAGGGAATCTAGAACCTTTCAATCCAAAGGCAGGGTGTGCACCTCAGAGAAGAAACATGGCTAAAGAGGAAGCTCGTATTGAAGAGGAGCACAATTTCAGAAAGACTTTCTATTCAATGGAAAAGAATATCAGTTAGCTAGTTATAAGACTGGAAAAAGTAGAAGAGAGGAATCCAGAAGGACAAGGTTGAACACATGGGAATGGTGGAGAAGAACCCCCTCCTTCTCCTTCCGGTGGTGTAGGTTCTTCTTTCCCTCACCACCATAATCATAGAAATCTAAAGGATGCATCTAAGAAACCTTTTTTTAAATTACATGTTAAATTTGATCTTCCTGTGTTTAATGGTGAAAGTAATGCATGAAATCTTAACAATTGGATTAGGCGGATTGATGTTTACTGCAAGATTCAACAAATCGAAGAGGATGAGGCGAAAATCTAGCTGGCCTCTCTATGGTTGGGTAGCACATCTCTAGTTTGGTGGGAGAGCAAATTGCAGAGTAGTAAAAATGTGGGTAAGCTCTTTTCCTCATGGTCTGATTTTACTTTTGCGTTAAAGGAACAGTTTTATCCCTTAGGATACAAACAAAAAGCTTTGATGAATTGGCAATATTTAAGGCAATGCAAAGGGTAGGATGTTCATAGTTTTACAGAAGAATTTAGGAAGCAAGCACTAAATTTGGGCATTGCACTTGATACACCTGAAGTTGTAACTAAGTATATTGGATCACTGCATAGTTATATTCGACATTCATTATTGTTGTTTGAACCAACCATTATTGACACAGCTAGTGTGAAAGCAATTCATATTGAGAACAGGGGCAAGAATGAAAGAGAGGACCAATCTAGAAAGCTATCATTCAAACCTCCCAATGGCAAATCCAAAGTGAAATGGAACAGGAAGGAGAAGAAAACAGTAGTAGCCAAAGAGGGAGAGAAGCCTTATTACAATCACTGCAAGAAATAAGGCCATGATGATGATCGCTATTGGAAGTGGCACCCAGAAAGGCATCCAAAGAAGTATGGAGGAAAAGGGAAGCAGAAAAAAGTGGTAGTGGCACAACAAGACCTTGGATCAGATTCGAGAGATGAAGCGTTGGTCACAACAGCATGAACAAAGGTACCCTTACACTTCCTCTTGATTATAAATCACATGAAAGCACCAATTTTGTAGATGATTCCCTTTCAAATGATAGTAAAAGAATTGAATTATTACATATTAGAGTTGTAGTAAATCACACAAAGGTTGAAACTCTGTTTGATACTAGGTCTCAAGCAAATTTAATTGCATAATCCTTGGTAAAGAAGCTTGGATTAGAGACAAAACCACACCCAAAACCTTACTTGTTGGGATGGATACATGGTAAAGCTAAATTGAATGTAACCTAGTAGTGCAAGGTAAAATTTGTGATTGCATTTAAGCTGGTAGATGAAGTAGAGATGGATGTTATACTATTGGATATCTATGGCATGGCATTAGGTGTTGGCATTATGGCACTGGTTTGGCTCGATGACATAAGTTTTGTCCTTGATGACAATTCACTCAAGTAGCAGATCACAAGTTCAAGCTCTCAGAATGACAGAAAATGGCAGGTGTGTAGGTTCTTGATCTCAAAGATGCGGTCATCAACAGGTTTTGCAGATGCACCATTCGGAAGTTGTGGACAGGTTTGCAAGTGTACCATTCAAAAGATGCGGACCCCCAGTTCACACACTTTCATGTAGAGAAAAGCGCATGCATGTGGGAAATCTTACGAGTGGTCCATGGTATTTAGTCCGAAGCTTTTGAACCTATGGTTTGGTCCGTTGTTTTTGCATCTAAAGTTTTTGAACCCCGGTTTGGATCCCTTGTATTGGGTTTCTATGGTTTTGGTCCATGGTTTGTGTATAAAAAGGAAAGGAGATTATTTGGCTGGGCACTCATGTGTTGAATATCTTAAGAGCAAGATCTGAATTTCTAGTGATCGATTGGTGAATAATAGCTGGATCTGAATTAAGGAGAATCCTGAGCATTATAAGGCGAATCTACTGATAAGACAAGATCTCCTTGGTGTATGATCAGATCTATGAATCTGACAGTATAGGATATAGTTGAGGACTGATAAAGTGTATATACCCAGAGGTCCGCAGGAGAGATACGGTGCAGGTGCGGAGGTGCACAGTCCAGAAGAGAGATCAGGTGCGGAGGTGTGCAGTCTAGTTGACAACGCAGGTGCGGAGGTGTGCAATCCAGTTGACAGCGCAGGTGTGCAGAACATAAGGCACAATAGGTGTGGAGGTGCACAGAAGATAAGACAGAGAAGGTGCGAAAGTGCACAGGCTCGACACAGCAGAAGTGTGAATATCCGCAGGTTTCTGTTGGTGAAGTTGTGGACTTTTCTTGAAATATTTTTAGCTGCTTTTACTTATTACTGTTGAGTTCAGGGTTCTGAATTTATGTATGGTTGCTGTGTATTGAGAAGTTATTGACTCAATATTTGTACAAGGAAGTTGGGTGATTTCAGATCTATTTGATGTTTGATTGATATTCATGGATCCAGTTTGAAAATTTATGAAACGAGGTCCTTGGAAGAAAAGAGAAGGTTGTAGCTTTCTGTAGGTTGAAGCCTGCGTGCTGGTATAAGACTGCACTAGTACAAAATCATTGTAAAAGAAGTTTCTAATTGAAAGAAGATAGAGACATATTGCAGCAGGTGGTTTTCACCCACATTGGGTTTCCACCTTATATCTTGTGTCCTTTGGTGTGACTGTTGCTCTATTTTTTGTTGTTCCTGTTTGCAATAGTACTAATGATCCACATCTGAAGAATATATTAAATTATAAGGTATAAGCAAGTTTCATCTGCATAAATTGAAAAGAGTTTGATAATACTGATTCACCCCCCTCTCAGTATTATTTTCAACAATTGGTATCAGAGCAGGTCCTTCAAGAAAAGCTTGATCGCTTGAAGGAAGATCTATCACCATGAGAAACTACGAAAAGGAAGCATCTATCAGGCCACCGATTTTTGATGGGAGCAACTTCGTCTATTGGAAGGTAAGAATCACTGCCTATCTTCAATATCTTGGTACAAAAGTATGGGATATTGTGGAAACAAGATACAAATTTCCATTAGCAACTCCTACAGACACAGCTGGTGAGAAGCAATATGAAACAAATGCAAAAGCGGTCAATACTCTATTAGGAAGTCTATCTCAATCAAAATTTGTCAAGGTTATTTAGCTCAAAAGCGAAAACGAAATATGGGACAAGATCGTTCTAAGATATGAAGGAGATGAGCAGGTAAAACAAGCAAAATTACAAACTCTTAGAATTCAGTATGAAAGTCTCAGAATGCATAACGATGAAAGTGTGGCTAGCTATTTCCTACGTATAGATGAGATCGTAAATTGTATGAAAAACTTGGGTGAAGAAATAAAAGAAGTTGTTGTGGTTGAGAAAATTCTATGATCTTTGTCTCCTAAGTTTGATTCAAAAGTTTCTGCCATAGAAGAAAAGGAGAATCTAAAGAATCTTACCATGTCACAATTACACAGAATTCTAATTTCTTATGAAATGAGAAAAGGAGGACCATCAAACATAAGAGAAGTTTCATTCAAAGCTTCAGGAAAGGGAGATTACTATGAGCTAGGACATATGTCAAAAGAAGAGGAAGAATCAAATTTTGTCAAAAATCTTCAATGGGGAACTGGAAGATTAAGAGGTAAGCTTCCTTTCAAATGCTTTGCTTGTGGAAGGGTCGGTCATTATGCTACAAAATTTCCACATAAAGATAAACTAGACAAAGGTAAGGAACCTGTTAGATGGAACAGAAGACATAATAAGAAGAGCTATTACACGCATGAAGACAGTGATGGATTGTCAAATAGTGATGAAGATGAACAAGGAAATGATAATAGACTTTTGATGTCTTTTGAAGATGATGATTTCTTGGATGCTATAAATGAAGAAGGTCTTTATGAAAAATTTGCTAAACTTAAAGTTTGTTTAGAGGAAAAGAACATGATTATAGATACACTAACAGTCCAACTTGCTGAAAAAGATAAACACAATGAAGGGTTAGAATGTGAAATTGTGGGACTTAGAAAAGAAATTGAGAAAACAAATGCCCTTAATCTCAGATTTGCTAAAGGATCTGAAACTTTGGATGAGATTATCAAAGTACAACATTCTCCTCTAATCAAGATAGGTCTCGGATATTCTGAAGAAGCATCTCAAGCCCAGAAGCAAACATAGAAGCCATCCACCTCCAAAAGTTATCTTGAAGCAACAAGGAGAAAGGAACAAGTTGACAATCAAAAGCATAATGCAGATCACCAGGTAAATCAGGGACAATTTGCTTCAAGAATGATCAAATATTATCAAGTAAATCAGGGGCAATCTACTTCAAGGATGAACAGAAGCCTCAACCAACCACAGGTAAATCATTCTCAATTTAGCTCAAGAATGGATGGAAACTACAATCATATGGCTGGTAGATTTGATAATCGCAGGATTTTCTTCAATGGCCAATGTTTCTCTTATCATAACTTTGGTCATAAAGCTGCTCAATGTGTTGTCTATAAGACCATCATGACTAGGGAAGCTGAAAAACAAAGGATTATAACAGGAATCATGAAAAGAACCTACAATAATTTCTCTCTTCTTGAAAATGAAATAGAATGTACTATCTGCAACAATTTCGGTCTTGAAGATTTTGAATGCAGAAGCAGGTTTCGGCAAACAATTCAGAAGGAGCAGGCTTCATTGAGTTCCAAAACATGGAGAAAGAAAGAACCACAACCAGAAAGCTGTGGGATAGCCTTATATGCAGAAGGACAGGAAAATTAATGGTACATTGACAGCGGATGCTCGAAACATATGAGAGGTAATAAAGAAAAACTTCAGTCATATACTGCCTTAGAAAAGAAAAGAAGGTCTCTTTTGGAAATGACACCCCTGCATTCATAAAAGGTAAAGGTTATGTTCAATTGAAAGAGAAGGTCAAAGCTGGAAATGTCATGTATTTTGATGGCTTAAAGCATAATCTATTGAGTGTCAGTCAGATGTGTGATCAAGGAACTAAGGTAATATTTTGATCAAATGGATGTATTGTTCGTGAGGTTGATACAGGAAAAACAGTGATCAGAGGCATACGAACTCAAAATAACTTACATTTACTCAAGGGAGAACATCAATAATGCTACTTAAGCAAGAATGATGAACACTGGCTATGGCACAGAAGACTGGGAGATCTTAGCTTCTCTTAGATCAGGAAAGCATGCATATATCAAGCAGTTCGTGATCTTTCTGACATCAGAATTCCAGACAACACAATATGCAAATCATGTCAAATTGGTAAGCAAACCAGAACTAATTTCCCTGAGAAGGAAGGATCAGCTAGTAGGCCACTTGAACTTGTCCACATTGATATATGTGGTCCAACTATGAAGAGATCACCTCGAGGAGAAGAGTATTTCATATTGTTCATTGATGATTTTTCAAGGATGTGTTGGATAGGACTCATGAAGTATAAAGATGAAGCTTTTGAAAAGTTCAAGTCATTCAAAGCTTTGGTTGAAAACCAATCATATCGCAAAATCAAATGCCTCAGATCTAATTGAGGAGGGGAATTTACCTCAGATGAATTTTTCTATTTTTGTGAAGAACATGGAATAAGAAGGGAATTCTCTACTGCAAGGAGTCCTCAACAAAATGGAGTAGTGGAAAGGATGAACGGAACGATTCAAAAAATGGCTTGTGCTATGCTTGATGAGTCTAGAACTCTCGCAACCTTCTGGGGTGAAGCCGCATTTGCCGTTGTTACTATTGTCAACAAGACAAACGTCCGGGTAAACAGAACTCAGACTCCTCATGAAATTTGGTATGGTAAGACTCCCATGGTAAAATAATTCAAAATCTTTGGAAACAAATGCTACATTAAAAGGACTGATGAAAATCTTGGCAAGTTCGAACCTAGAGCAGATGAAGGCATTCTACTTGGCTACTCTCCCCACAGCAAAGCTTACAAATGTTACAACAAAAGACTTGGTAAAATTGTTAAAAGCATTGATGTAGTGGTTGATGAAGAAGGAAACCCTCCCAGGCAGATAAACTATGAAGATCTCGAAGAATATTATCCATCAACATCAAATCAGATTCATGACGAAGAAGAAACTCATGAGGCACGAGAAGAACATATAAGGATAGAAGAAAAGACCATCTAGACACATTCAAAAGAATCATCCAGAATCTCAAATTTTGGGGCAGAAAGAGGCAGGTGTGCAAACAAGAAGAACCATTTCAGAAGCTTCAAGCTATCTAGCACTACTCTCCTCCACTGAACCATAAAATGTAAGAGAGGCTTGCAAAAATCAATGCTGGGTCAAGGCCATGGAGGAAGAACTCCAGTAGATTGAAAAGAATAACACTTGGGAGTTGGTTCCGAGACCAAAAGACAAGAATGTCATAGGGACAAATTGGATTTTCAAAAATAAGCTGAATTGTGGGGATGTGGTTAGAAACAAGGCAATACTTGTTTGTAAGGGATATGTGCAACAAGAAGGCATAGACTTTGAGGAAACTTTTTCTCTAGTTGCCAGACTTGAGGCTATAAGAATGTTCCTTACTCTCTCTAGCTTTATGAAGTTCAAAGTATTTTAGATGGACATAAAATCTGCATTTCTGAATGGAGACTTGAATAAACAAGTGTATGTTGAGCAACCAGATGGGTTTATCCTTGGAAATGATCCAAATCTTGTATGCAAACTCAAAAAGGCTCTCTATGGCCTTAAATAGGCTCCAAGGGCGTGGTATTATCGGTTGGATAAGTACCTCCATCAACAAGGTTTTATAAAAGGATCAACTGATAATAATATGTATATAAAAGTTGACAATAATAAGTTGCTAATACTTTTGGTGTATGTTGATGATATCATATTTGGTAGCAATGAAGAAGACATGAGTCAAAACTTTGCCTTGGTGATGCAGAAAGAGTTTGAAATGTCCATGCTTGGTGAGCTTACATACTTTCTTGGTCTACAAGTCCAACAAAACAAAGATGACATTTTTCTATCTCAAACCAAATATCTCAAGCAGATCTTGAAGAAATATGGGATGGAGGATTCGAAACCAGTATGTACCCCTATGGTGACAGGTTGCAGCCTCAACACAAAAGATGAATTGGCAGCAGTACATCAACCAACCTATAGATCCATGATTGGTAGTTTGCTTTATCTAACAAGTACCCGACCAGATATTATGCATGTAGTTGGAATAGTTGGAAGGTTTCAGGCAAATCCAAAGGAAACTCATCTTCAGGCAGTTAAAAGAATTTTCAAGTATCTACAAGGAACTCAAAACTATGGATTATGGTATCTTAGAGGTACAAATCTCACACTTCATGCATACGCAGATGCAGATTGGGCAGGAAGCATGGATGACAGGAAAAGCACTAGCGGTGGTGCATTCTTCATGGGTCCTAGATTAGTATCATGGTTCAACAAGAAACAAATCTCTATTGCATTATCTACAGCTGAAGCAGAATATGTAGCTGCTGCATCTTGCTGCACACAACTCATTTGGATGATGCAAACATTGCAAGATATTCAAATCACTTGTACTCCACCTATCTCCATTTTTTGTGATAATACAAGTGCAATCAGTATTTCAAAGAATCCTGTCATGCATTCAAAGGCCAAGCACATCCCGATCAAGTATCATTTTCTTCGAGAACAAGTACTTGATCAAAAGGTCAAATTGGAGTATGTTCCCTCTAAGGAAAAAGTTGCTGATATCCTCACCAAACCACTGCCCAGGAAGACCTTTGAATACCTTAGACAGAAGCTAGGGGTAGTTTATGCATCATCTTGTTGTTGAATCTTGTCTGGTTCAAAGACTGTTGTATGCAAGTTTCATATGGGGTGTATGCGTACATACGCTGGTTTATGTGGGTCTGTTAGAGACCTTCTGGAATAGGTCCAGGGGGAGCATATATTCTTCTAATAATGCATTGTTGACATTATCATAGAAGATCTTGGTTCAATTATGTTGGATTTCAGGAGTAACAAGTGTAGAAGGAGAACATGGATTCTAATCTGAATAATGTGGCTGATGTTTTTGTCTCTATGTCTTATATTTCTTTTGTCAAGGTCATGTAACGACCTATTTTGGTTGCCCCACTATGCCTGGGATGGATAATGTAGTGTTCTCATTATATCATGTATCCCCACTTGGTTGGGAGTTGTATGTATGAGTCTTTGGTGATAGAGAGGTCAGTTATAATTTCTTCTGTAGAACATCTTCTTGCAGATCTTGCCTATTTGTCAGGGGGAGATTTGATAGCATAGCAGAACAGAGATTTCAGCATGCATTCAGGGGGAGCATAACCCTTTGCCCTTGATGACAAAGGGGGAGGAAAGATCTTGAGTGACTTTGGGTTGCCATCAAGTCCAAAGGGGGGAGATTGTTGGCATTATGGCACTAGTTTGGCTCGATGACATAAGTGTTGTCCTTGATGGAAATTCACTCAAGTAGCATATCACAAGTTTAGGCTCTCAAAATGATAGAAAATGGCAGGTGCACAGGTTCATAATCTCAAAGATGTGGTCATCAATAGGTTCCGCAGATGTGTCGTTCGGAAGTTGTGGACAGGTTCGCAAGTGTACCGTTCAAAAGATGCGGACCCCCAGTTCACACACTTTCATGTAGAGAAAAGCACACGCACGTGGGAAATCTTACGGGTGGTCCATGGTATTTAGTCTGACACTTTTGAACCTATGGTTTGGTCTGTGGTTTTTGCATCTAAAGTTTTTGAACCCTAGTTTGGATCCCTTGTATTGGGTTTCTATGGTTTTGGTCCATGGTTTGTGTATAAAAAGGAAAGGAGATTATTTGGCTAGGAACTCATGTCTTGAATATCTTAAGAGCAAGATCTGAATTTCTAGTGATCGATTGGTGAATAATAGCTAGATTTGAATTAAGGAGAATCCTGAGCATTATAAGGCGAATCTATTGATAAGACGAGATATCCTTGGCACATGATCAGATATGTGAATCTAACAGTCTGGGATATAGTTGAGGACTGATAAAGTGTCTATACCCGAAGGTCCGCAGGCGAGATACAATGCAGGTGTGGAGGTGCTTAGTCCAGAAGAGAGATCAGGTGCGGAGGTGCGCAGTCCAGTTGACAGTGCGGGTGCGAAGGTGCACAATCCAGTTGACAGCACAGGTGTGGAGGTGTGCAAAACATAAGACACAGTAGGTGCGGAGGTGTGTAGAAGATAAGGCAGAGCAGGTGTGGAAGTGCGCAAGCTCGACACATCAGAAGTGCGGATATCCGCATATTTCTATTGGTGAAGTTGTGGACTTTTCTTGAAATATTTTTAGATGCCTTTACTTATTACCACTGATTTCAGGGTTCTAAATTTGTGTATGGCTGCTATGTATTGAGAAGTTATTGACTCAGTATTTGTATAAGGAAGTTGGGTGATTTCAGATCTATTTGATGTTTGATTGATATTCATGGATCTAGTCTGAAAATTTATGAAACGAGGTCCTTGGAAGAAAAGAGAAGGTTGTAGCTTTCTGCAGGTTGAAGCCTACGTGCTGGTATAAGACTGCACCAGTACAAAATCATTGTAAAAGAAGTTTCTAATTGAAAGAAGATAGAGACATATTGCAGCAGGTGGTTTTCACCCACATTGGGTTTCCACCTTATATCTTATGTCCTTTGGTGTGACTGTTGCTCTATTTTTTGTTGTTCCTGTTTGCAATAGTACTAATGATCCACATCTAAAGAATATATTAAATTATAAGGTATAAGCAAGTTTCATCTGCATAAATTGAAAAGAGTTTGATAATACTGATTCACCCCCCCTCTTAGTATTATTTTCAACAATTGGTATCAGAGCAGGTCTTTCAAGAAAAGCTTGATCACTTGAAGGAAGATCTATCACCATGAGAAACTACGGAAAGGAAGCATCTATCAAGCCACCAATTTTTGATGGGAGCAACTTCGTCTATTGGAAGGTAAGAATCACTGCCTATCTTTAATCTCTTGGTATAGAAGTATGGGATATTGTGGAAACAGGATACACATTTCCATCAGCAACTCCTATAGACACAGCTGGTAAGAAGCAGTATGAAACAAATGCAAAAGTGGTCAATACTCTATTAGGAAGTCTATCTTAATCAGAATTTGTCAAGGTTATGCATCTCAAAAGCGCAAAGGAAATATGGGACAAGATCGTTCTAAGCTATGAAGGAGATGAGCAGGTCAAACGAGCAAAATTACAAACTCTTAGAATTCAGTATGAAAGTCTCAGAATGCATAATGATGAAAGTGTGTCTAGCTATTTCCTACATATAGATGAGATCGTAAATTGTATGAAAAACTTGGGTGAAGAAATAAAAGAAGTTGTTGTGGTTGAGAAAGTTCTAAGATATTTGTCTCCTAAGTTTGATTCAAAAGTTTCTGCCATAGAAGAAAAGGAGAATCTGAAGAATCTTACCATGTCACAATTACACAGAATTCTAACTGCTTGCGAAATGAGAAAAGGAGGACCATTAGACAGAAGAGAAGTTGCATTCAAAGCTTCAGGAAAGGGAGATTACTATGAGCCAGGACATATGTCAGAAGAATAGGAAGAATCAAATTTTGTCAAAAATATTCAATGGGGAACTGGAAGATTAAGAGGTAAGCTGCCTTTCAAATGATTTGCTTGTGGAAGGGTCGGTCATTATGCTGCAAAATGTCCACAGAAAGATAAACTAGACAAAGGTAAGGAACCTGTTAGATGGAACATAAGACAGAATAAGAAGAGCTATTACATGCATGAAGACAGTGATGGATTGTCAAATAGTGATGAAGATGAACAAGGAAATGATAATATACTTTTGATGGCTTTTGAAGATGAAGATTTCTTGGATGCTATAAATGAAGAAGGTATTTATGAAGAAATTGCTAAACTTAAAGTTTGTTTACAGGAAAAGAACATGATAAAGCTAAATTGAATGTAACCCAATAGTGCAAGGTAAAATTTGTGATTGTATTTAAGCTGGTAGATGAAGTAGAGATGGATGTTATACTATTGGATATCTATGGCATGGTATTAGGGAGCCCATACCTGTATGATAGAAAATAAGTCTTTTTCCACCATGAGAATAAATACCACATCACTAAGGATGGGGTAGAATACATAGTGCGATCTCATCAAAATAAGATTATCGCCAGCCTTGTAAGCACTAGGAAAATGAAACAACCGGTGAATTCTAGTAAAACATGCATGCTTATGGGAGAAAGAGTCTGAATTTGATGATGCATTCCAGGGCTGTGATGGGAAGCATAAGCAGGAATTAATTGAATTAATTTCTAACTATACTAAACTGTTTCAGGAGCCAAAGGGACTACGTCTGAAGAGGGAAATCCAACATGAAATCCAACTTTTGCATGATACCCCTGTACCAAATATTGGCATGTACAGGATGTCGACAGTTGAAATGAAGGAGATCAAGCGAAAAGTGCAGGAATTGTTGGACCAAGGTGTAATTAGGCCAAGCTCCTCTCCATGCGGTTCGCTGATCATTCGAGTGCCAAAGAAAGATGGAAGATGGAGGATGTACGTGGACTACTACGTGCTCAACAAAATATCGATGAAAAATCGTTATCCCCTCCCACACATAGATGATTTATTGGAGCAATTAAAAAGTGTTGTTTATTTCACAAAGTTGGATTTGCACAGTGGCTATCACTAGGTCCGAATTGCGGAGCAGGAAGTGTGGAAAACCGCTTTCAAAACCAAGAAGGGGATGTTCGAATGGATGGTGATGCCATTCAGGCTTTGCAATGCTCCAGCCACCTTTATGCAGGTTATGAATAATATATTTCAACCTTTCATTGATGATTTTGTTCTTGTGTATTTAGATAATATACTAGTTTTTAGCAAGAGTTGGTTTGAACATATGAGTCATGTAAAGAAAGTGCTTGATGTGCTGAAGAAAGAAAAACTCTTTGTAAAATTGTCAAAGTGTGAGTTCGGGAAATCCTCTTTAGGTTACCTAGGTAAGATTGTTGGTCATGGTCAGTTAAAAATTGATCCCACTAAAGTTGAAGCAATTGTAAATTGGCTTAAGCCTACTAGTGTAACTGAGGTCCGTAGCTTTTTAGGTGCAGTCCAGTATTGGAGGATATTTATTGCTAATTTCTCTATTATTGCAGCACCTTTGCACACATTGACAAGTGTGAAACAGGTCTTCCAATGGGGAAGAAGACAACAAAAGTCCTTTGAAACATTGAAGGAAAAAATTAGCACCGTGCCAGTCTTAGCCTTACCTGATCTCCAACAGCCATTTGAGATCAAAACTGATGCCAGTGGTTATTCCATGGGAGTTGTACTGATGCAGCAAAAGAAGCCAATTTGTTATCATTCTGAGAAGTTTTCTCAAGCTGTGATAAACTATCCCACCTATGACAAGGAGCTTTATGCCTTGGTGCAGAGTGTGAAAAAGTGGAAATGCTACCTGATTGGCAAGGAGATCATCATCCATATAGATCATCAGCCCTTGCAGTACCTTCAGTCACAAACCAAGTTGCAGCAAACTCGTCATTTCAAGTGGATGGGGTTTATTCAATAGTTTCATCTAGTAATAAAGTATAAGATGGGCACTAGCAATAAAGTGGTCGATATGTTATCTTGCCCTCCTTTTTCCGCTTTTGTTATTTTGCATAATTCTTTGTTATCTTTTGAAAGTTATGCTGAACAATATGCTAATGTTGATGACTTTAAGGAGGTTTATGAAAAACTAACCCATGGTTCATAGGTGGACAACTATCACTTGTAGGGGAAATTGTTGTATCACCTTGGTAAATTGTGTATTCCCATAGGAGAAAGAGTGCATGTAATTTGAGAGGCCTACACCTCTCTTGTGTCTGGACACTTTGGTGTCGAAAATACTTTGTGTCATGTACAAATATTTTGTTTTTGGCCTTATATGAAAAACATTGTGACTCGCTATGTAATGGTTTGTGTGATGTGTTTTGTTTCAAAGCCCTCTAATAGAAAACTTGGGCTTTACACACCACTCCTTATTCCGAGTCGTCCATGGGAAAGTGTGCCAATGGACTTTGTAGGAGGTTTACCTTTGTCTAGGAAAGGTCATGACTATTTGTATGTCATCATTAACTGTTTTAGCAAAATGTGTATTCTTATGCCTTGTAAAATCAGATTACTGTAGAGTAGAATGCTTCTCTTTTCTTTTAGTATGTATGGGTCCACTTTGGGTTACCCACATAAATTGTTTCAGATCGAGACTCTCGCTTCCTTGGGGAGTTCTAGACCAGCTTGTGGAGGATGATGGACACCAAATTGAAAAGAAGCACGACATTTCACCTGTAGATTGACATGCAGAAAGAGGTTGTTAACCGTACTGTGGTCCACTTATTACGATGCTATTGTGGGAGACATCCCAAGTTGTGGGATGAACATCTCCCCTATATACAACATTCCTACAACCGAGCTGTGCATTCATCAACGCATCATTCACCATTCGAGATATGCTTTGGTTACCTGCCAAAGGACCCTTTTGATATGGTCTTTGGAAGGGAGGATGGCTCCAGTGGATGTAATGATAAGGACAAAGCTCAGCAGTTCATTCAACAAATCCAATTGATTCACCAAGAAGTGCAAGAGAAGTTGGAGAAAAGTCAAGCCCGTTATAAGGCTTGACATGATAAACACCGAGTTGTCCATCAATTCCAAGTGGGTGACAAGGTGTGGTTCCACATCAACAAAGACAGGATGAAGGGAGAAGGAAAGAAGTTGCGGCCAATTCGGTATGGACCATTCACCATATTGGAGAAGATTGGGAACAATGCCTTTGTCTTGACTTACCGGTATATATGAAAATGTACTCAGTAGTGAATTGGAGAACCTGAAGCTGTATGAACCACCTTTGATCATGGACACTAATGAGGTGGGCACAGTTCCTACTGTTGATGATTTTGCACCAGAATATCTTGATGAGTTGCTCGAAGACATCATCCTCGATAGAAGAACCAGGACTTCACCACAAGGAGATGTAGAATACTTTTGAGTTGGATTCAAGGGAATTCATCCCGGCAAGGCTAGATGGTTGGAGAAAGAGAAAGTGAAGGAACAGTTCCCTCACTTTCCAATTGACTAATGAAAAGGTTTTGGTGGTCCAAAAGATCCTCAATGGGGAGGATTGATCCAGATGGATCTTCAGATACAATGGCATGGAAACTTAGAAATCAAAGTGATCGAAATGAAGTCAACTCAAGATTAGAGCAGAGATCTCGTCTTCCTAATTCCAATGGCGTACACAGTACTTCAATCTGAGTCCGGATGATGAAGTTATCACATAAAGAAGGATTCTTTGATCCTTAAGAAAATGTGGGTTTTCCTTTGAAAATGGGTCTTAAGCCTTTAAGGCCAAATCGTAATCAGAGGTTGCATAAGAGGTAGACTTAGACAAAGGAGAAGTGGAACCCCCGATTACTGATCTCCGATCAGATCATATCGATGGATAAGAGGTAACTGATCGGAGGTCTTACACATATGTATATTAGTGGTGGCAGGTTGTGATCGGTGATTAATCAGATCGACGATCATTATTGGAGCGATATATGAGGGAACACCAATGTGATTGACCGACGCTGATATCGACGATTGGCGATCGACAGTCAGTCGTTCCTAATAACCAGGATAGGGACACCCATGATAGGCCAATTGCAACCTTAGCATGGACCCGATACAGAATATGAACCTGATTTGATGTTTTTTGAAGTCAGATAAATGGTTTTGGATCAGATTTTCAATGTTTTTCGGGATTTTGAGGTCTTATCACCTCAACGATAAAAATACCATTTTAAGAGGTGATTTCACCCGTCGATCCTTCCATGACACCTGCCTCCATTATGGACTAGGAAAGCCCCAATTTAGATGGGATCCTGTCCAAAAATCCATTATAAAACACTATCGATGGAAATAGCAGAGGGGGAGGTATTTATGGTTTCATCACGCTATTTCGCAGGAGGTTGAGAGAACATATTGGTCTATTTTATACAGTTTACATGACTCCAACTCCTTTCATTGCTGTGAGACACTTTGGTGATGTTTACCTCTCCATCTCAGACATCCATTTCATAGGCCATCTTGCAGATTGGAGGAATAAGCCTCTTTGTGGACAGTTTGATGAATGTAATTTTGTTCTTTCATGCCATTTAATAAGAAAGGCCTCCCCTATTGAGCTGGGCCCGAAGATGTAGTCTGAATTGGATAAACTCTATTATCAAGCCTTAGTGTCTTCTTTTGTGCCTTTTATGTGTTTACTTCTTCTTATGTGCACATTTTTGTGTTGAGATGCAATTTTACATGTGATTCTTTTCTATACATCTATAAGCGAAAACATCCTGGATCAACGTGAAATAAGTAATTATCTATTTTCATAAAGATAAGGGTTAATTCTATTATGATTTCTAAAGAATTGGCTAGATTTGCACGAAGGCATATCTAGGGTTATTAATTAGTGTGCGAAAGTGCATAGTTTGATTCTTTAGGGTCTATAAAGTTTAACCACAGACCTTCACGAAGGTCAAGAAACCATTTCCTTAGAGTTGCAGTAGCGGGCCATAGAAGGATACAGATCTACAAAAAGGTAGATTTGAGAGACAAAGGCTTAAGATTAGTTATCAAACCATCTATGGATGCATAAACCTGGTTCTAGCATCCCCCAATACTATTTTGGGTGAGACTTCAACCTATGTTATGTAGGTTGTTGCTAAAAGGGCCAACAGTTAGGGTTTTGTTGGTTGGTGAGAACAACTTTGAACCTAGGTCAAGCCCCCTTAAGCCAACAAATGGTTCTGTTGTCGAGACTAGGATCTATCTAAGTGATGTTTAATAAATGGTTTCTTATGAAGAAATATATTCACTAGTGCATTGATCAAAACGTGCACGCGTTTGCGGCTCAAGAGAACAAAAGCCCTAAATTATCCAAAGAATAGTGGTTGCAGAGATTTTTGTACATAGACGACACTGACACGTTCTTATGTTTCTTCCCTATTGAACTACATGAGTGATTATCTAAGTTGGCTGATAGTTGAGGGATGTGGAGACTTGATGGTCCTATAGTGTGGACTCCTAAACTGGTGTGACATTTGGAGGCATCAGAAAGAAATATCTCGTGGGTTATGGATCACTAGATTGATCACACACTAGGAAGTTTTGTGACTTATTTTTTAATTGATAGAAATATCAGTTATAGCAAAGCAGAACAAAGGCTCTTTAAATAACCGCGAGGTAAGTATTTGAAATCTTTAAAAACATGGATTAAAATGCTATTATATGAAAATAGGGTTATGCAGTTACCTTGATGTTTGGGGCTACACAAAGTGGGAGATTCTTTAGATGAAACAAAGGATCAAGCCCAAATTATAGTCCTCTTATTGAACCCCCTTCAAGTAATGATGAAAGGATGGTGCTGACTACACTACAAAGTGTAGTTCAGTTAGTTATGTAGGGTATCCCGAGGATAGCTCATCCATCCACTCCACCTCCACATCATACTCCTACACCTTCACCTCCTCCACCTCCATTTCCACCCTTACACATGGTGAACAAGATGAAGATGCTGATTTTTAAAGTAGGGAGTGAAGATCCCGAACAATTTTGGTTTGTTGTAGGAGTTGTATAGACGACACAAAAGATTATGGATGATAAAATCAAGAAAGTATAGTTGGTTACAGCCATACAGGATCAGGCATTAACATGGTACATCAAGTGTTTAACTGATTAGCCCAACACAACATTAGTAGAGACCCATCAAGCTTTGAATAAGGAGTTCAGTAAGCCTAAGCCAGAGGCGCAGTCAATAATTGAGTTTAAGGAAAGCTGACGTAAGGTGGATGAAATGCTTTGGGATTTCAATCAAAAGTTGAAATTCCTTATCAAGTAGGCCAATATGATAATCACGGATTCCCAACGTTGTGAATGGTATATAGCATCGCTTTTTCCACATTTGAGAGTGCCTCTGTCAGAAAAAAAGAACATAGCAATGCAAGCTAAAGATTTGGAGATTGCGATGAGGCTGGATGCCTCACCCATACAAGATACAAATCTATGAGTACAACAGAGTCACTCACAACTGGAAAGCTTGCACTTGGAGTTGCAGAGTCTGAAGAGAGGAAAGGAGACCCAACCAGAGGTGCACGCTGAATTCTGGTGTTTGAAATGCAAAAGCCATGGATACAATAAGGACCATTGCCTAGTTTATAAGAACTATATTATAGGGGGAGGGATTGTTCCCCTGAAACCAGAGAATAACATTGGGACGAGCATGGGAGCAAAGCTATGGTGCGCTATCTGTCAGGTTACAGGACAAAATGCCACTGATAATTTCCATTTACTGTAGAAGTTTGTATAGACCCCTTAGCAGTTGTTTTGCAACTTCTGTAAATTTGTGGGTGATGATGAACACCATTGTAGAAGTTATGAGCTGATGATGGATATAACCCCTACCTACCGAATGCAGGGAAACTGGCCTTAGGATCAGGGCATAGGAGCAGTGCATGGAGGATTCCAAGGCTGAGGATGAGGAAGAGGAGGCGGACCAGGTCGAGGGCATGGGCAGGTAATTTGCTATAACTATGGCGAAGCAGGGCACTTCACGTGAAATTGTATAAACCCCATGCATCTGTCGTGTCAGTATTGTAGATAGTTTGACCATGTGATAGAAGAATGTCTAGTCCTTATGGAAAAGATGCAAGAAAAGAAGGAACAACCCCAGAAGGTTACGCAAAACATTGAAATGACGAGGGTTAAGCCCCACGAAGAAGATCACAACATAAATATAGGGACAAGAAGTGGTATGGCAACTTGTGTAGATAAAGGTAAGTAGTTTGAGGATGATGGATGGGTGCACAAGGCTGATGAGAAGGAAGTAGACTTTGATCTTAATCATGCTAAAGAGACCTTCATGAAGCAAAGAAGAACTTCGCTAAGGCCTCTACCTTTGAAAGTCAGGAAAAAATGCCAGAGACTAGTGTAACGCAAGAAGTAGATCCTTCAGTACTAGCTACTTTTATGAAGAATTGTATGAAGTTACTATGTGATTAGAAAGCCGTAGAAGGGTTGCAAGATTTAATCGAAAAGTGCGAAAATAAAGAAAAGACTCTTGCTAAACAACACACTATGAGGAAAATTGGTAAGCATAAGAAGTGCACAGGGTGTGAGATGAGGTTGACTGCCCAGATAGGTGAATATGAAATGAACTAGGTAATCTTGGATTTGGGGTCTGGTTCAGCTTAACAAAACTTAGGAAAGGATGGGAAGACCTACGCCGCAGTGGTCTCCTATTAAATTACGCATGGAAAATCAATAGAAGATTATTCCAATGGGATGCTTATATGGTGTGATGGTGGAAATTGAGGGCACAAGTGCGTTAGATGAATTTGAGGTTATTGAAATAGTGGATGACAGTAATTTGTACCCTGCACTACTAGGAATTGAATGGTATTTTGATATGGACACACTAATCAACTTGAAGAAGCGGAAGATGGAATTTGAAAGGAAGTCGCTTAGGGTTGTAGTGCCACTAGACCCTACAGAAGGAGCACGTTATACTGAGCCTGTTCGTGACTATGTAGAAAGCGACGATGATCTAGATCAGATATACAAGATAACAACACAAGATGAAGATTGGATAAATCCTATAGCTGATGGAAGAATTGCGTGGGATAGGGACAACTCCTCCACCATAGATTTAGATGAAGAGCTTGAACACTAGAAGAATCAGTTGCATGAAGTATCAGTGCTCCGTTGCAATAGGATGGCTAAATTGCTCAGGTGTGTCTCAACTGAGGTAAGGAAACTTCTGCATTATGACGTTTTGATTAATGTGGAACCTATTTTAGATGAATTTGAAAGGGAAGTACTGGAAGAGCATCGATTCCAGGCACTAGAGTTGGTGCTGCATGCAACGCCTACCCGTTGGTGGGGTACGCACAAGGAAAAATTTGCTAGATGGAAAGAATACAAAAGAATGATGAAATTAAGGTTTGGGTATGCCAATACCTGAATGATAGAAAAATATAGTGGGAAGGATTATTCACGCGATCATTTGGCACGTTAGACTAAGGCTTGGGGAACAAAACCACAACCAAAATGGGTGCACATTTTCTGTCACACCTTAGATACAATTCCCACGAAATGGTATCTGGAGATGAAGCTTAGCCATGGAACAATTGAATGGGACATCTTAACTGAGAGTTTTCTATTAACTTTCAGCTTTGAGGATGGGTTTGAGAGCATTGATGAAGCGCTCCAAGAGATAAAAGCTGCTATATTCAGAACACCAAAGGAACCGGTCAAATGGGCTCAACCAGATTGGAGTACATAGTTGCGCCATGCACTGGAGTGTTACAATGTGACTGTTGAAGAAGACAAAGAAGATCCACGAAATATTACCATTCAAGAGACAAAAGGAAAATGCAAAGTCAAAGGACTGAAGGTGGTGAACCCAGATATATCATAACCTTTGAAAAATCGACAAGTAAACATTGGGTTTGAACCAGAACCTAAGTTTCAAAGATATGTGACTATTGGGATTAAGATACAATTGATAAGGTAGTTGAGCTGTTGTGCGAGTACCAGGATTTATTCCAAACGAAGTTTTCAAATTTGAAGGGAATTATCACAGATTTAGGTGTTATGAAGATTAATCTAAAGCTAGATGCAAAGAATGTTAAGTAGAGGCCTTATCGACTAAATCCAAAATATAAATAGAAGGTGCACCAAGAATTCGATAAGATGTTGGATGCTGGTATTACTAAACCAGTAGAGGAATTTGATTGGGTAAGCCCAATGGTGGTCCAAGAGAAGAAACCAAAGGGTGATGTAATATCCCTCCCTTAATAATAAATAATAAATAATAATAACTAATAAAAATAATACAAAATAATAATTAATA